>OZ010787.1:36248147-36408147 GCA_963932465.1 Maratus speciosus | reverse complement strand
ATGCTGTCAGAATTGTGTACTGCTATTGAAAAAAACAAAGCTATGGTTCGTTTTAATATGTAGATGGCCCCTTAAACAGATTTTATATACATCATTTAAAAGTAGACTTTATTTCCAATCGTTCGGTACTAGTAACTTTCTTCTACGATAATTTGTTGAGAAGTTAGTAGGGGGTGTTTACTTTTTTTTTTCCACGACTGTACCTTCGTTAGTACATAGTACATACCAATGTCTCGACCGAGTTCGTTGGCCAGCTTCATCCGCCATCTTGTTTCAAAATGGCGGAAAATTAAAAAAAAAATTTAATTTAAAATTTGAAATGTGGTACCAAAAAATTGGAAACTGAAGAAGATTTTGTCCTTATGTGTTTGACCTTAATACAAAGATTCCGGAACAGTTTTTGTTTCGTCCATATCTAAAAAAATGGCTGAGTTATAGCATTTTGAATTTCTATTGTGGCTGACATTTTGAAACGACCTGATTTTTGTCAGGCGATAACAGGCGTATTTATAAACCTATTTGGATGTAAGAAGGCATGTGGATAGCATATAGCAATGTCTCGACCAGGTTTGCTGCCCAGCCTCATCCGCCATCTTGTTTTAAAATGGCGACCATTAAATTAAAAAATATTATATTTAAAGTGAGGTGCAAAAAAATTAGAAATTGAAAAAAGTTTCTTAAGTATTTGACCTTGATATAAGGATTCCGGAGCATTTTTTATTTTGCCTTTATCTTTAAAAAAAAGGCTCAGATATAGCAATTTGAATTTCTTTATGTGGGTGACATTTTGAAAAATCTGATTTTTTGCCTGCGACAGCACTCGTATATATCAACCGATTCTGATGTGAGTGAGCATGTGCAGTGCACAGTAATTACTAAAGTCTTGACCAAGTTCACTGGTTAGCCTCATCCACCATGTTGTCTTAAAATGGCAGGCACTTCGCCGAATTTGGCAACCAAATTTAAGTTACTTTAAATAAAAGCAGACTAATTTCGTGAAATTCTCATTCATAATGATTTAGTATTGATAAAAATTAGTATTCTATAATCTGTTTCCACTAAATTGAGCTTCGTGTGTTTGAATAACATAAGCTAGCCTTTTAAAAATAAGGAATATGAAAGCTACCTCTTCCTCCCGGCACTGGCAGGAAGGACTTTTTATTTTATCATATGTTGCTATACATTTTATTTTTATTTGCGTATAATTATCTTTTATTTTTTAATAATGTAATCTCAAGTAAAAAGAAATTTTCATAAAAGTGTTTTATTTATGTGTGTCCCTTTCATCCCCTACAAAGGGGTTAAAAGGGACATTTCTCCCAATTTATAAAGATGCATATACATTTTAAATTACTGTACTTGAGGATAAGAGGTTTTAGTAGTATCAAAGAAAAGGTTTTAGACGAGAACTAGGCGCAAATTTAAAAGTGATATCTTTTAATGTCATTATTTTATAAGATTATAAAGGCAAAATGTCCCTTTCATCCCCACTCTCCCTTACTCAAGGGGGCTACTTCACTCACGCGAAAACATCCGTTCGCAAATGCAGAGCTCAGACGGTCCGCTTTTTGAATACCAGTAATTTCTTAGAAAAAATTTCTTTTTAGAGTTTCTTGAAAATTTTTCAGAAATCACCTTCGGGGGTTAATTCTAGCGCAAATGTTGTAGAAATCTACCTTGATATTTTCTGTTAAAATATATTGATATTCAGTTGGTGGATCATTTAGGAGCCCTGCTAATGTTAATCCAAAGGGAGAATTTTAAAGATATCTCTTTTGCATTTCAATATTTTTAAATGATTTTTTTGCCTTGGATAGCTAAGATCGATCTCTATAAAGGCCGTTTTTGACTTTTTCGATTTTGTTTGCAATTTTTTTTAAAGTAGGATACTTTAATTTTCGGAACCGGTTTCGAAAATGGCATCCTCATGAGGGGAAAAAAGTCCTGCAAACAAAAGCGAAAAAGTAAAATTCGGCCTTTGTAGAGATCGTCCTTAGCTATCCAATGTTAAAAACATTTGAAAGTACACTGTCAGAAAAACTCGTTAATATACACTAAATTATCCCACATTTTTTAACAAATATTTTCCGTACTTCTAGAAAACATGTTTTATCACTGAATGCTTCCAAAAAGTCTAAAAAAGGAGAAATCCCGTCCATTCCTACCACGCATGCGCTCTATTAATACTAAAATCCAAATTTACTTAAAAAGGAAAAAACAAAAATTATATAAATTAAGACTTATAATTTAATTAAAGAGAAAATGTTTTCGAATTTAAAAAAAAAATAACAATTACTTTCCTCATTCATTCAAGAGTACTCACAATTTTATTTTTTTAAAGCCTAATAAGGTGCAAAAAGTTTTAAAAAATTAATTTATAAAGTTGCTTATAAAAAAATATTCGCATTTAAAATATATATTAAATGAACACGTTTAATTTAAATATTAAATGGGGAAAAAATCAATTTTACTCAAAAAAAAGTCATCGAATGAAAATATATTCATATTTTACATTTAGCAATCTATTTAATAAAAATATTTATTAAATATATATAGAAAACTATATGTAAGAGAAATGACACATTCACCTTAATACTTTAACTTATTTACATTAAATAACATTACATTAAAATGTTTCACATTAAAATGTATTACATTACATGAATACATTAAAATGTTTCTCAGTTTTTATTACTAAAATAGGTGCTAAAAATACAATTAACAGGTTTTAAAACATTAAAACCAATAATCAGATGGTAAAAATCCTTGGTAAAAATGGCTTTTTTACCATCTGATTATTGGTTTTAATGTTTTAAAACCTGTTAATTGTATTTTTAGCACCTATTTTAGTAATAAAAACTGAGAATCATTTTAATGTATTCATGTTTTAACTTAAAAATATTTATAATTCATATTTTTATCCTATTTTAATACTTTAGTATTAAAATAGGACAGCCACAATCTCATTAAAGGCGAAATCTTCCCGAAATTAACTACAAAATTCAAAGCTTTTTAAAGAAACTAATCAAACCATGCCCATTTGAAGTAAACATATTTACTTCAAAGTGTTTCACTTTTGTTCAATTGCAGCGCGATCATTAGCGTACACGTCTCGTTATGCTGGGATGGCTGGTTCGATTCCAACTTCAGCAAATTAATTTTTTTCCAGACTTTCTTCAACTGACTGATATTTTACCTCCTGTAATGGAGAAAAAATTAACGGATATTCGTCAATTAACGGGAAAATCCTGGCAGCAGTGCTGCCAGTATAATTTCCGTGGATTGAAGAAAGTATTTCTGAGAGTGCATTGAAATAAAAACGCCTTAAAAAATTATCCCGTTGGATTAACATTAGCGAAGGGATGTTTTTGCTTGAGTGAAGTAGCCTCTAAAGTTATTTTTTTTTTCTTTTTGCTGCATTTAATTAAATAAGCATTGGAATTCTGAATTATTTTGAAAACCGATTCACTCTGATTTATTAAGTCTTTTCAGTGAATTAATAAAGTTTAAACTTGTTTTAAAATGTACATTTGTGACATACGTGATCGGCAGGACTGCCGTTTGTAGTGTTACATTGAATGCAGCTCCGCTAAGGAATAGGCTTAAAAACAATGGTTATTTAAATCTAATCTCACAGGCTAGTGATGGAGCTCTACTAATTTTGTCTATATTACTTTGCGCTTAACAATAACTAAGTCAAAAATTGCAAACTTGCTATGGAGGAGATTATTAGAGATTCCAGGTTCATGGATGAATGAAAAAAAAACTCCAACACGAAGATTTCGAAAACTTACTTCTTTATTATGAAACTTTTTAGAAGGAGGGCCATGATAGTACAGTGGGACGGGAGAAGTCAAACACAAGACCACCCGACGGGGGCAACCCCGAAGGGCAGCGAGCTGAGGTCTCTCACATTCAAGATCAGAGGGAGTAGTGGTAAAATATTCGTTACAATCACTCACTCATTGGCGAGATGAATAGGAACGTATGTACTGTATTGGCGATGAATATTGGTGGCGTGGACAAAGGAATCAGAAGCATCCCGAAGTATTACATAGAACTCAACTTACGCCATGGCGCGGCTAAATGGTTACACGTATCTTAACATTCCTGCGGTAAGGGAACGTGGTTAAAGAAATAGCAAACACGTGATATTACATGCTCGTTATAGATTTTAACGACAGCTGAATTAGTCAGCAAGGGGCATATGGCTTTTATCCGACAAAGTACAAGGGTGGGAATTGAATACTAATGCAAGCCCAGAGGCTGGGAAAATATGCATTAGATATCGTCGGCTGCAAAGCGAAAAGACATTCATTTGTATTTTATTCTTTTACTTTATTTCAATGGAAAATAACTGCGGTTAAGATCTTTTTCTATCGTGTGAATTTGAAAGACAGAAAAAGGAACCGAGATAAATGATGTCTGCATTTGAAAAGAACTTTAAAAAGTAAAAGCGAAACTTACAGTAGTGAGAGGGGGGGGGGGAGAGAATGAATAAAGACATATGAAATTAACTCTAAAATGTCAAATTTAAACTAAATATTTTAATTGAAGGGGGGGGGGGAGAACAGTAAAGTTAAAAGTTGATTTTTTTAGGGAAAAGGAGGAATAATGAATATATAACGGTAAAGCCGTTATATATATCACCCATTACCACCAGAAAAAAAAACTGTGAATCTTGTAGAACAGTTTTTTTTTTTTACATTTGAAGATTACTTTGTCCACCCCATACATGTAAGTATTTAAAACAGATATAATAAGAAAGATAAGCCTCCATATATATATATATATAACATATAACTGTGTGCTTGCAATTCTTTAAATGTTTGCATAAAGCAAAACTTTTCAGGTCATGATAAATGGCGCCTTTGTATATGTATTCATTTCTTGGTATTAATTAGTCTTTACAGTCACCAGAAACTGCAAATAATAATTTTTTGATTTAACAGGATCCTTTTTAAATATCTTTTTAGTATTTGATTAAGAGGCTGGTACCAGCATTTTTCATGACCAAAATAAGAGAAGTAAATATTTTTTTTAAGTAACTTGTTATAATATCTTCTCAAAATAAAAATAATATAAGTGCAAGCAACAAAAGACACATACTACTTTAAAATGAAATAGAAAATAAATGACATATGCATGTCTGTGAATAAAAGCTAAATGAAGTAATATAAAAAAATAAAAAAAAGTAGAAAATTGGTTTTCGTGCACACCGCACAGGACTACTAAAGAACGGGATGCATATAGCATGCCTATGAATGGGTGTAGCCCTTAATCTTGTTAAGAAACAAGTGTGATGGCGTCAGTTTAGAACATAAGCCCTAAGGGAGGAGGGAGTTATGAGACCCATACATCAAGTGACACATAGGTCCCTGCTCCCCAAAGATCACATTGATCTTCAAAGGCGCATGCGTCAATGTATCATATAAAAAAGTTATGTTTATTGAATTGAAACAACAATTCAAGGGTTTTTTGTCTCTACACAATGAAGTTTGGACCCTTAGGGCAAAAATTTTGAACGGGAACAAAACTTCAGAGGGGATAAATTAATAATAAAAAAAAACTGAGATAACTATCTCACATATCAAAGGTGAAAGGACAATCCGAGTGTGTGGAGAGACTGGTGACATGATCGGGTAAGTATAACAACCACAATTTTTTTTTAAAGTAAATTCTAACTTTGTATTCCTTACAATGTATCGAGCAGGATCTGAACTGTATGTGTATTGTATGACCTTAACTAATGTTTTAAACATTTAGTGTAACTGCACTAGGTTACTAATGCTACAAACGAAAAAAAAAACTTTTTTTTTTGTTATTGTGAAGTTGTTATTACAAGAACGACATAATATCTTAGACGTGTGTATTGTCTAAGTGAAGCTTAACCAGAGATTTTATTTAATCCCCAAATTTAAAAGAAAACGTGTAATTATGTACATGTAGAAAACCAAAACAAGTGTGATGAAAACAATAAAAATATCATAAGTTTGAAATTTAAAGAAAATGCATGTGAAGGGGTAGCATCCTGTAAACTGGGCATTCTTTGTTGTGAAACAAAGTGATGGTGACATGAAATGTCGTGGCATAAAAGAAATATAATAATAATGGAAAAATTAAGAATGTGTTAAAATTTAACCTTTTAATAAATGTTTAATTTGTGCATATCATGTGAGGTCAAAAGTAGTTCCTGGTATAATGAAAACAAAAAAGAAATATCCAAATGTGTAACGTTGAAACCTAGAAACAAAATATTTTCAATTGTGTATAATGTGTGTTTTTTTTTTACCAAACAAAATATCAATGAACTCAATTGTAATAACAATGAACTAAGTTGTAATATCAATGAACTAAATTGTAAGTGTATCTCTATGAACCAAAGAAAAAAAATGTGTATTTCAATGAACGAATCAAAGAAAAAGTATTTCACTATGAACTAAAACAGTGTATGTCAGTGAAAGAAAAGGAAAATTTCAACGACTTAGATGTATGTTTGTGAACACAGCAGTTTAAGCACCTCAATGAACAAAGTATGAGCAAGTATTTCACTGACTTAAAGTGTAAAAGTAATACGATGAACTCAAATGTGTGAAAAAAAAAAACTTACTATGAACTCATGTGTCTAACAAAAAAAAATATTCCAATGAACTGAAGTGTCTACCAAAACAAAAATTGGTATGAAGTAATATGCAAAACAAATCACAAGAAGGAAAACAAACTGTGAACTTATATGTGTAAGGAAAAATTCTATGAACTCAGTATTGTCACGAAAGAAAAATGATAGTGCAATTGGTCCCTGAAGTACACAAAGAATTGACAATGCTATGAACTCGTGTAAAGTGTTTTTTTCTATGAACTCAATGAACTATGAACTCGTGTAAAGTGTTTTTTCTAAACTCGATGAACTATGAACTTGTGTAAAGTGTTTTTTTCTATGAACTCAATGAACTATGAACTCAGTTGTATGAACTATGAACACAAACTCATTGTGTACATATGGAACCAAGAGCATTTTATCACAAGTACAAAAACGCTTCGCCTAAAGTTAAAACAAACAAACCAAAAAAAATTGTGCTTTTAAGTAAAGGAAAGTGGAAAAGGATAAAATGTAACCAGGAAATGCTATTTGTGTGATAAACTATAACCGAATAAACCAAACTAAGATTAACAAGTGAAATTATATCCAAATTTAAAAAAAAATAAATCTAAAGATGTAACTAGTGTAATGATGAATTTTTAGAAGTTGAATTAATGTGTACTCTTTCGGTAACAATCTTCCAAAAAGAGAAAAACATACAGTCTGACAACGCGTATCAGAAATGATTTCACTTTTGTTCCAAATCGACATTCATTTAACTATTTGCCGGCTAAATAATCAAATGAAAAAGCAACTCACTGTACACTTGTGTTTATAACAAAAATCTTGAAAGAATTAAGATAATTTCAAACTTCAAATCAGTATAAATAATGCTGTCGAAAACTGACCTATGTATGTAAATGTATAAGAAAATAAGAAATTTTAAAAGGAATGCTGCAGATAGTAACGCCTTCACAGTAATGTGTGTTAAATAAAAACGAAAAATGTAAAATGTATGTTACATTGTTTTGTTTTTTGTTTCCTAAAAAGGAAGCTGTATGAGATGTTTATGGGAATGTATTGCAGTTGTATACTTTCTCTCGCATTTGCTTGATGAATTTTTTTAATGATGGACAATAAGGTGCAAAAGCACTGTGGAAAATGTTAAAGTTGGTGTTATTGCTATCGTTATTTCTAATGCAATTAATGCATTTTGGAGGATTTCTACACTGAGGGTTAATGTGTGGCAAGGCACACACCGAGCATCTAATGTCATTATAACACGAAATTGCAATATGATCATTGTATACCTGACACTTAAAACAACGTTTAACATTTATATATGGTTTAACAGGGTACGGTTTTGATTGTATGATAATTTCCCTATGCATTAATAATTGCCTAGCATCCTGTGGTGCAAGCTCAAAGATCCAATTAAAGGACTTAATATGTAGGAGCTTGTACTTTTTAACAAAGTGTAAATCGGGTTCAGGTATATGGATTAAATCTGAAATACCAAACAAGATATCAGGAATATTTAAATTTTCAGGGAGGTTACAAATAATGACACAAATAGGCTTAGGTACATTAAGTTTAGCAGGGGATAAGGACTTTAGAGAGGAATCGCTGATATCTGTAAATATTTCATTGTGCTTACCTTGAGTGTGCAGGTCGGAGCTAAGATATGTGTCTTTTTTATCAATTTCCAGTTGTGGTAACTTTTCTTGTTTACACATATAAGAGGGGATAGTTTGTGTAGATTTATCTAGGGCAGATGGAGGGAGTTTGTTGTTGACATCTACCACCTGATCAACCATAGTCTTACTACATTTAGTACGCTTCTTCTTACATTTCTGTTTGCCTGTGATTTCATGTAATCTCCCTATAAGTTTCTGATTTACAAGAAATAAATTATCTTTATCCTGTTTTAATTTGGAATAATAATCTTTTAGAACATTAAAGTTTAGTTTAAGCACATGAAAATTGAATTTAATGATCTGAAGGAAATCCATAATATTTTCAGACAAAGATGCAGCATTTTCGGTCTTAAGTGAATTTTGAATAGATGTGGCTTCCATATTAATGGAATCCGAATACCTTAATAATATCTCCTCGAAATAATCTACCCATGGAGATACAGAAATGGGGTGATTAAAATCACTAATAGAATTTTCATCATTTGCTGCCATATTGTAAAAATAAACTGGTGCAGTGTGTGTTATCTCCAAAATCTTTTTTTTTTATCTCGCTTTATTTAATTTCTGTTGTTTACTTCTTTTTGAACAGCCGGCATGGAAAGAAAAAAAAAACGGAGGAACTCTTTTTTTTTTTTTTCTTGAGAGAGCAACAAATAAAGCAAAATAAACAATACGAGTATTTCAAAAAGGTGTATGTATGCAAAAACTCTAGTTATCAGAAATGAAATGCATGCACATAAAATAAAACACAATAAGTTGCATAAATAAATTATACACAAAAGAAAAATGAAGGGGGGGGGGGAGTGAAAAAAATGAGTGTATCAATCACAAGATTTCTGAAAGTTAAATCTCTGTCAACATCCAGTTGGATTAAAGTTTCCGAAATTCAATAAAATAAAAAAAAACAGGTAATTAAATTGTAATTCTGGTTTAAAATACAAAAAAAAAACAAAAAAAAAAACAAACAAGGTCAGAGTCGAGCAACATATTCTGAGAATAATTGTGCAAATGTCACACACAAGTGAAAATGTGCAAACATTGTGAGCGAAATATGCACATATTTATATAAAAATATCAAATACTGCAAAACTTGGAGCAGAGAACTTTTTTGTTGCCTATCGGCAGAATAAGTGTACTTTCAAAGTATGCCAGTGGGGCTAAAGGGTTAAACTCTAGATTTTTGAATGCATAAAAATCATTTTTACGAAAAAGGAAATATAGCATGTTTATGTGAATTCACGGAAGAAAAAAAATATGAGAAGTATGTCATGATTTAACTAAAAACATTATAAGTGAAATATTAATAAAAGTATAATAATTTTATCATTTTAACTGCAAAAAGTACTTAAAAAAACAAACAAACGCAGCTTGGAAGGAGATAAAAAGGAACAAATATGCTATCACTGTTAAAAATATTATAAAAAAAATAGTTCAGAAGTGATTTCTCCGTTCAAGCTGACAAAAAAATAAATTTATGGCGCTGCAATTGTTATGAAAGTGTAAGTATGAATAGGGAACAAAAATAACATGAAAAGACACTGGTAATTTACTGATATTGAAAAGAAAGGCAAAAAGGCTATAACAATTTAGAGTAAATAATTTAATATAAAACATTCCCTGTTCATACTTACATGCAAACTGTGTTTTTTTTTGTATAAAGTATTGATACAAGTGTTTTCATTGAATTCGATCAACTAGGTATGTCTTTTTGTAGAGAGCATTCATTTGGAGCACGAAAACAGAGCAAGGAGAAAACAACGCTTGTTTTTTTAAGAAAAAAAGTTAAAATAAAAAGATTTTAGTGACAATTTGCAACGGAAAAGAAATTAAAACAAAATATCATTAACGTCCTATTTTCGTACTCTGAATGCTATAAAGATGTTGAATGATAGATGACACAACATGTGAAGTGTGATTTAGTACACTCCTTTTTTTTTAATGCAGAGTGGTTTCTTTTTTTTTTTTTAACTTAAGCACTTGCACATCACAAGGTAAATTTTTTTTTATATCTTGATAACACACCACAAAAAAAAAAAAAAACATTATTCCTCTAATTCATAGCACACTTGGTGCATTCTATATATTTTTTTTTTTTTTTAGAAAAATAGAAGATATCACCACAAAGAAGCACAAAGTAAATCGAAATTTTTTTTGACTATTGCTTCGGACACAATTTGTTATACCTAACACCAGATGACACTTTCGCGACTTGCAGCACTGAGAACTTTGTTTAACATGTGTGTTACTTGTGCGGATAATTCATACCACAGCTAGGTGAGGACTTTTTCACAAACTATTTCCTTTTAGGAAACTATCTGGAGTGGATGTACGTTCAGATGGCACTTTTTTTTTTAAAAAACACAACTATCAAATACACTGATGGAGATTCCCTTGGATATGGTCGCACTAAAACATTATTTCACAAGTGGAACAGAGCGTTATCGGAGACACAATTTTACACTAAGCGGTCACACGGAATGGAAGAGTTGACGGGGTGGCACATACCTCACAGAACCGACGGAGCAGCGGATAGTCCAGCTGTCATTTTTTTGAGCGAAGCGCACCGCTATCGGAGAAGGTTTCTCGACTTTATTGACGATTACACGATAGAACTTTACACATCCATGAGTCTGGCTTTGGAGAAACAACAGAATATTGAATCAGGAAAAATCAGCAAAGGATGGGGGGTAGTCACTTTCGAAGGAGATCGTATCTGAGACAGTAGAATCACAGAGAGATGTTGAGGGATCGCCGGCAACGAAAGCACAATAGTCCATCAGGGCAGCGAGGGCAGGGGAAGTCCCGTAAAGATGACGCCGGAGAATGAGTGCTCGGAGTCGGATGAGGAAGCCGGAACTCCAGTGGGAAACGAAAAAACTGTCGGTCGTTCACGTCGATGATAAGAAAAGAGTGAAACGGAATGAAACTTCTCCCCGTATTTTTTTTTTTATTATTACTGTTGGAAAAAAAATCTGGGCAACGGCGCCAATTTTATATGGAGGAGATTATTAGAGATTCCAGGTTCATGGATGAATGAAAAAAAAACTCCAACACGAAGATTTCGAAAACTTACTTCTTTATTATGAAACTTTTTAGAAGGAGGGCCATGATAGTACAGTGGGACGGGAGAAGTCAAACACAAGACCACCCGACGGGGGCAACCCCGAAGGGCAGCGAGCTGAGGTCTCTCACATTCAAGATCAGAGGGAGTAGTGGTAAAATATTCGTTACAATCACTCACTCATTGGCGAGATGAATAGGAACTTATGTACTGTATTGGCGATGAATATTGGTGGCGTGGACAAAGGAATCAGAAGCATCCCGAAGTATTACATAGAACTCAACTTACGCCATGGCGCGGCTAAATGGTTACACGTATCTTAACATTCCTGCGGTAAGGGAACGTGGTTAAAGAAATAGCAAACACGTGATATTACATGCTCGTTATAGATTTTAACGACAGCTGAATTAGTCAGCAAGGGGCATATGGCTTTTATCCGACAAAGTACAAGGGTGGGAATTGAATACTAATGCAGGCCCAGAGGCTGGGAAAATATGCATTAGATATCGTCGGCTGCAAAGCGAAAAGACATTCATTTGTATGTTATTCTTTTACTTTATTTCAATGGAAAATAACTGCGGTTAAGATCTTTTTCTATCGTGTGAATTTGAAAGACAGAAAAAGGAACCGAGATAAATGATGTCTGCATTTGAAAGGAACTTTAAAAGCGAAACTTACAGTAGTGAGAGGGGGGGGGGGGAGAGAATGAATAAAGACATATGAAATTAACTCTAAAATGTCAAATTTAAACTAAATATTTTATTTGAAGGGGGGAGGGAAGAATAATGACAATTTATAATAAACCAGTAAAGTTAAAAGTTGATTTTTTTTAGGGGAAAGGAGGAATAATGAATATATAACGGTAAAGCCGTTATACTTGCTAAACTCAAAACGTCCCCACGTGCCGAAGGACAACTACTCTACTGAATATCGTTAATAACTTCAAGTGCAAGCAATAATGTTGCTGTAAAGTAAACGTTAATTCAAAACATACAGCTAACTAAATTTCAATTGGCTAACAACCCGTGGTTGTTTGATTGCTTTTTGTTCACAATAACTAAAACTGAATGTCTTACCGGCTGGTAACTTTTCGAAAAACCAGGCTGATAAGCCAAAGAAATTGAAGCGCAAAGAAGGGAAACTTCCATATATGCAATGTAAATCCCCGACTGTCAGCGAAACAGTGTAAACAGCTAAGCAATAGAAGTCACATAAAGGGTCAAAAGATAAAACGGATTTACTTGGCGTGCTTTTGCGTGATCGCCAGTAGCGATAATTATCAAAATGAGGATTAACGCTGTGCTCACCGGCTTCCCCTGTCCGAGCGAAAGCAGTGCGTTCCCCTTTCCCCTCTTTTCGTGGATGGAGGCTTCTCTCCGAGGGAGAAACCTAGTGGGAGTTAGGTCAAAGATCGTACAACTCTTTAGATGAATCTGTTAGTTGTTATTAAAAATACGTTAATTAAAATTTTTTAATACGTTAGATTTAGAGTGAAAGCGGAACTTTCGATACGCAAAATTTATTGTTTTACAGAGTGCTGCATCACTGAAGATTTTCCATTGCACGTCTATCTATTTGCAATGCAGAAAATAATAACAGAACATAAACAGATCATATTAAAAATCTGTCATCGCTATTAAGTCACAAGACAAACTGACAAAGAAGACTCTTTTAAATTCTCGCGGGACGTTGGCGCGAAGGTGTTATCTTGGGTTTACTACAAAAACATTTGGCGAATTGGTAAGATGCAATGAAGAATGCCTATGATTGGATCTCCCCTTTGAGTGTATTTCCCAGTAGAGCTGTTTGCACTGTTTCGGTTAGTTACGGTTTCCAAAGCCTTCCCTTCTTTTCCTCACTTCATATATTAAGACATCACATTTTAGTTGATGATAAATTACTAAGGAAAATCTGTTTGATATTTAATAGAGCTATGAAGACTTACTTTATTTTAGTTGAAATATTTATTCCCCTTTTAGTTATTGATATTTATTTATATTTTAGTGATTTCCCCTTTGTTTTTACATTTTTTTTTTAGTTCAAAGGGTTTCTTTTTTTTAGGGGGGGGGGGGGGGGTCAAATTTATTAGATCACTCAAAAGTTTTTTTTTTCGTATTGTAGCATTTGATTTCTAAGTTAGCAAGTATTTATGGAATTTATTGATAAATATTAAATAATGGTATCTAAAATATCACTAATTTAACGTAATCAATTTTCTTAAATTTTCGATAAATTAAAAATGAACTTATCTTTTAATTTTAAAATAGATTAATCGATATAGGCATATTTATTTTGTTAAAAAAAATGTTGCTTTATCTCGTTATTTTCTTTGTTCTATACCAAAAATTAATTATATTCAACTTATTATAATTCATAATTAAATTCATAATGCTTTTATTTACCAAAACTGTAAACGCAACTGCTCGAATAAGTTATTGATATTTAAATTAATCATGTAACAGTTTGGGAGAGAATTGATTATAGGGGAAAAAATATTAATAAAACAATTCGATTGGTAACCAGAAAATATCTATATTCCTATGAGATTCTTCTTTTAAATAACATTTTCCCCAAGAACTTCAGAAATGGTGTATTGAGACACATTTATATTGGCTGCAAGCTAAAGTCTTTGTCTGTTGAGAAACGTTATTTTCCCAACAGGAAGTGCCTGTATATGGCCACGCGTTTTTGCTCTCAGATTACGCGCTTTTTTGCCAACAGATACTTCTTGTATACTGTTATTCTCTGGCAACTTTTTGCTGAGAGAAATTTTTCGTTTTACAGGAACAATTTTTACTGTATATATGCTGCATGTCTGAAGAAAACTCGCTTTGCTATTGATTCTTAAATTAGAATAATCCTTCTTGTAAGCTTTTTTCGGACCTGCCTACATTTCGGCTAAATTCTTCAGTTGCAGTATTGCTGTAATCTAAAGTGTGAGAGTATTGCACACAGTATTCTTGCATATATCTTCAAAATAAACTACGATAGCCTCTGTATTATACGGCACGCGAGGATCTTGGCGTATGTCGGAAAGTTGAAAACATCAGATAATTGGAAGGACGTTATCAGTTGCATTTCCTAATCGTACAAATGTTAAACTATAATTAAAATTATTATAAAGGAAGTAAACAGCTATTATCATAACATAAAATAAACAAGTGTTTTCATAAAAGACATGTTATAAATAAAAACAAGGAAAATTTACGGGGAGAATTCTGTAATTATGTACCTATTATTGTCATAATTCAAAATACGATAATTTTAATAAAAAAGCATTAATCATTTTTTTTTATTCTTTTATTATGATTTGCTTGAAGCAATTTTGTGAGTTCTATGTACTAAAATCACTTCCGTGACATCTTTTTCCTCATTTTCAACCCATTTTTTTAGACAACGGAAATTAAAATATGCAAGTAATGTGTTGGCCTTCCTCCGGATTTCAGACTTTTTTCGATGTATTTTAAATTATTTTTACAAACTTTTATATAATTTAATAAAATTTACATTGTATTGAAAAATATAACAATTTATTATGGAGTAGCACAACTTCGACGCCCTGAAATTTAAGATTGTTTGGGAACTTTTTAAAAAGAAAAGCGAAGTGTTTATAAAAATCCATTTACACTAGTTTGTTTGTTATACATTTTTTCAAGTAGAAAACAGTATTTTTGTTTAGACGATACATTAAAAAATGTTTTTGACACTAATAACCTTTATTTCTAGAAAATGGAAGAGTATTCAGCTTCTTCCAGATACAAGAATTTGACTGAAGAAGTGGAAAGGTTATCTAATATATATCCGGTAAGAGTGTTTCATTAAATTCAAATGATTGATTTAAGTAATTTATTGTTTATGGGCTGAGGTCTGGTGATTTAGCAGATTCCACACCACCGAAAAGAGCAAAGCACAATCTTCATTTGCAGCAAGTGTGTGGGGTTTGTAAATTTCCAAGAATATGGTGATCCATAAGCACCACTTTCTTGTAGGGTCGGAATTTCATGCTGCTTCCAGAATTTGTTGGAATGGACGCAAGTGTCACTTCTAGTTCAACAGGTGCTATTGCTTTGAATAAAAAACCAACCGAGGACGAAATGAATTTTAACACCACACCACACCACACAACAACATACAGTTGCCTTGGAATGACAAGGTTCTAACTGATGCGACTGCTGATTTAACTGATATTACTACGGGGATCTTTTCTACGTTACATCCTTCATTAACCTTGTAGTGATCCTCTCACCTTAACAGTATAAAGCGAGTTACTAGCTTAGAGTAACTGGCTTGGTCCGTTGATCCATGCTAACATTCTCGCCTATATTGTTCATGAAATCACTGCTCAAATTCCCTGCAGCGCCAATCGGAATCTCTAAGCAAGTAACCCGAACAAATGTGTAACCTTCAACAACAACAATCATCTCCTCTCAATACCAGTATATGGTAGCCTCACTCAAAATCATCCCCAGCACACAAAGTCCTGTCGCGCCGAACATCGCACATGCGCACGACAGCATCACTCCTGCATGGACCCCCCCCCCCCATGGACACTCCCGCGTCAACAAGACTTCTTTTTCACTGTGTATGGAGTGTTTAGTATATAATCTCACCTGAACAGTATAAAGTTACTAGCTTAAACTCGCTTGACCTTTCGCTCGATGCTAACATTCTCGCCGACTGTTCATGAGATCCCTGGATCAATCCCTGGCAATGAAAATCTCTGAAACAAAATTAAGCAGATCGACGGCCCGAACGTCTGATCATTCACTTGTTAGTGACAATGATTTCTCCGTGAATTACAAAATGGTGATATCCCAGCAAAGAGGAAATTGCTGGCCAGCAGCAAGATAGGTGCTGGCAATGATGGAGAAGTGCTGGCTGATGGTCTACCACTGCATGACCACTGCTGGACAGCTTCAGTCAACTTTGCTGTTGGAAATCATCAGATAAAATTCTGGTGGGCATCCATTTTATCTCATGCGCTGGCCCACCACTACATGGAAGTGCACGAACTTTTGCAGTATTATTGCTGGGAACCCTTACGCTAGGTGGCACTGCGAATATCGAAGATATTGAGTATTTGAACACAAATCTGACATGAATATCTTAACACAATTTAAGCTGTGAAGCTAATTTTTTTTGAAACTGTAAAAAATATAGCACCACTGCCACCAACAAAATAAATAAGTAAATGAATAAATAAATAAATTCTTTATTTCAACGCACTTTTTTTTTCTTCTTAAATCTGGTTTTACTAGGTTACAAAGGATTTCGGTTTTCATAATTTACGCAGTTCAGAATCAATAATAAAAAAAGCATATAAAATACATAGGATTTCTATACAATAGAATAATTTCTATACCAGTTTAATGATTGGGAACGTAAATCACAAAAGAAACAAACTTGAAATAGTGTAATGAGAGCTTGAAAACTACGAGCAATCGTAGCGTACGCTGAAAGCACTTGTTCATGTCCGATCAGGAAAACCAAGCAGCATCGAGCGCGGTCAGTACTTGGGAGGGTGACCACATGCAGTTCAAATATTTCTATAGACATTTCTATTATAGACACTTCTACAGATGTTTCTATAGCTCTTGTTGAAACTAGCTTACAGAAAAAAGAGCCATAATTATATAATACTTTGTTTTTTTATAGAGTTCTATAAGAAATTTTTGTAAGGGAAAGTGCTGGGCCAGCAAAGGAATAGCAGTGGGATAGGTGCTAGCACTGCAGTAAAAGTGCCGGATTGAAGTAATGTGATGGCATACTAATGCTGGCCTGCTGTTGGCCATCACTGATGGGCCAGCTGCATTCGGCTTGGACACTTTTCGACAGGTTTAAGTAATGGCACCCTTGCACTTTACCGCTGATAGCACTGCTGGCTGTCATCTTTTTTCCAGCTGATGGCCCACTGTTTCTTTCTTTGCTGGGATTCTTGGAAGAGCTGCTATTTCAAGCTTTTTTGAGTGTTTGAATATTTTCGTCCAATGTCTGTTTAAACAAACTAAAGTACAAACCTCGTGCTATAGAATAATGCATTAGCAGGGTGATTTCAGAAAAAAAAATGTTAATAGGGCGAGCTTATACCCGTCACACTCAAAAGGGAAAGCCGTAGCGCTCCGCTATCTACTTGATTTCCTAAGTTTGGACGAAGTCGCTATCTTTAGAATAAAATGTTTGCATTCAGACCAAACCGGATCAAGTGGCTGGTTTCCGAAGGCAATGAAGACAGTGGCTTCATATGAGCTTTGGGAAATCTCCTCACGTTGATGCCTCAATGCTACGATTTTATCTCTCGGTAGCAATGATATACCACGTGCTACTACAAAAGTTGAAATGAGCTTTCATAATAATATTAGTTTATTATAGAACCATTTTATGGTATTAGTAGTTCTAATCCAAAGAGAATTCTAGGACTCTGGTTTGTAAACTGAATTGGATATTGAGCCTACGAAGTATTTTCGTCAACCAATAATTCCTTGACTGTCAAGAAGATTTCAAATGCATCCCCTTTTGAGAACTAACACTTCTATTGCGATTTTGATTTCTTCAAACTTTTAACTAGGTTTGACTTATGCTATCGCAGTTCAGAAGAACGTGTTTTTTAAAATATTTAAACAATTCGGCTTTATACATTCTTACATGAGCTAAGAATATAAAGTAAAGAATTAGACTGTTTTTTATAGTACTTCTGTTTCGTTTAATTTCAACTATTTGCATAAAAATACCAATACTCTAATTATTTTATTCAACTTATCTAGTTTTTTAATCCTGTCAGAGGCAAGAAACTATGTTTCTGTAATGTTTAATTCACACCAGAATTTTTGAAAAAGTTTATTTAAAAATAAGAAAATGCAATTTTACAATTTTTTCCCCAAATTTATAAAAGTAAAATTTTATTCCAAAATTTTGGTACCAATCTTGCTTAAAATTAAATGGTACAAATAATACACAACAGTACTCTAAAGGGTTAAATGCATAGGTTTTTTTTACCTTAATTTTTATGACCCACTATTATATTATAAAGTGCCGAGAAATATTCACTTAACCACTTAAGTTTCATTAGTTTTATTAAGAAAAATAAGAAAATGCAATTTTACAATTTTTTCCCCAAATTTATAAAAGTAAAATTTTATTCCAAAATTTTGGTACCAATCTTGCTTAAAATTAAATGGTACAAATAATACACAACAGTACTCTAAAGGGTTAAATGCATAGGTTTTTTTTACCTTAATTTTTATGACCCACTATTATATTATAAAGTGCCGAGAAATATTCACTTAACCACTTAAGTTTCTTTTTTTCTAACCAATTTAGTCGAAAATGAATCATGTTTTTTGTAACTATTAACTACTATAAATCTCATTAAAAACGGACACTAGATAAATAACCAATACAGCTCCAAGTCAAAAAATTAGAATAATTCATTTCATTTGTATTTGGAATTGCATTTAGCTTTATTTCAACGTAGTACAATTGAAAAAGAAAAACGGTTGATGTATTTTAATAAATTTGCATGTTATTAAAGAAAATTAAAACTGTAAAAGAATAAATTTTGAGTGATATAGAATATTGTATTTTTGTAAAATTATTTTCATTATTCGAAATATTAGAATACTAATTATTAGAATTCAAAATATTAGAATACTAAATAATTCAAAATATTAGAATATTAGAATAGGTGGTTCAAAAAATTAGAATACTTATGAATTTTCCTGATTTGGTTCAGAAGGTTACATAAATTAAGCATAAAATTAGCTTCTGCGAGACTTCTTCTTAAGTTATAAAAGCACTTTGCATCATCGTTTCATTTTGTGTGAAACATGGGGGTCGTTCGTCCGACATAACGGAGTTTACAAAGCATTGTATTATTGATTTGCATAAAGAAAGTCGTAATCAGCAATATATCGCCAGTTACTTAAAATGTTCTCAACCAAGTGTTAGTAGAGCAATAAAGCAGTATTTTAAAGACGGACACTTTGAAAACAAGCATCTGAATAGCGGCTGAAAGCCAAAAACTACTCAGAGAGATTATAGAAATCTTAAAGAGTATTGTTAAAAAATCCCGTTTTAAAAGTGTAAGATATTTGCATCGAAAGTGGAAAGAAGACGGTGTTGATGTGAGTAAATCTATAATACTAAGACGTGTCCATAAACTTGGATTTCATACTCGTGTACTAAAGATAAAGCCTCCCATGACTATTAAACAGAAAAGAGAGAGAGTGACGTGGTGCAAAAAAAAAGGCTTTTATGGGGTCTGAATGATTGGAAAAAGTTATTGTTTAGTTATGAGTGTGTTGTAGTATTGTGTAGTGATGCGTAATGTATGGTGATCAAGGTGTTCGTCTAAGGTGGATGAAGCAACAAGCATATGACAAGGACTGCATGAAACGATTGGTGACATTTGCAGACATTGTAATGGTATGGGCTTGCATAAATGCAGATGGTCCTGGAAGGCTATGTATCATTAACGAAAGTATTAATTCTAAGATATATCAAGAAATCCTTGAGCATTTTATGATACCATCGTCAGAAGATCTGTGTGGTGACGATTTTATTTTCCAACATGATTTAGCACCTTCATGCAGGTCAGTGTTCACCAAGAGCTGGCTTAGCCAACACCAAATTAACGTACTTCCCTGGCCGGCTAATCCGCCGGATTTAAATTCAATAGAGAATTTGTGGGAAATAATGAAGAAAAGACTGCAAGATATTATGACAAAAAAAAAAAAGTTGAGCTTCTTTCTAGTAAAAAGTCGACATGGTCATGCCAGGGCAGAAAACATTGTGAATCACTTGTGGCTAGCTTGGCAAAGCGAGTTCGTGCTGTTATAAAATGTAAAGGTGATGCTACAAAATGTTAATGAATAACTATTTTTCATTTTTTAAAACACGTATTATTTACATTGTATTATTCTAATATTTTGAACCAGGTAAAAGGTTATTCTAATATTTTGATTTTTTCCAAGTGTGAATAATTTAAATTTTTGTATTTCCTTTCATTTTTAAGCTAAGATTCTACAAACTATGTAGATTCTTACAATATTAAGTTTTATCCTGTATTACTTTCTGTATAAGTGACACATATAAATACCTTTTTTTACAATTCCTTGTTTTCTATTATTCTAATTTTTTGACTTGGAGCTGTAGTTGTAATACACTATAAAATTGTATGAGACGTTCAATTGAAACACATTCGAAGCATGCAAATTAACGAGTTGGTGCATAAGGTGAGGAATACGCATGAGCAAGTAATATGTATGGAGCATACACTGCATTGCGAAACTGTCATTCTGCTTTCGTTGTTTGAAGGTGGCAGTACATTCAAGATGGCTGGATTGATTACGAACAAGACCAACGTGCAGTAATGCAGTTTTAATCGGCAGAGCTGTGCAAGCTTGTTGATATTTATCGGAGAATGGTGGTTTCTATGTATGGAGAAAAGTGCTTATCAAAGACAACTGTTACGGATTGGTCACGAGTGTTCCGTGACGGTCGTGAGGAAATGATAGATTTTGCGCGGCCTGGTCAAGCGCACAAATTTGATACTGAGACACCGATTGCGGATATTGACACTGTGGTCAAGATGAACCGTCGACGAAACATTCGTGACTTGGTAAGTGAATTTAACGTTTCCGTGGGTTCAAGCAATAATTGAAATCTCTCTTCTCCGACGGCTTCGACCATGGAGCTATAAAGATTAAATGGGGACGACATATCAATCTAGTCCCATGGAGAGTGTTGAAGCTGAAAGACGGGTTCTTTCTCCTCTCTCTCCAGCGTCCGCCATGTTTGACTTTTCCGTAGTTGATTTGCGCAGCGAAAAGAACTGTTTCACAGCACAGCTCACCACCGTCAAATTTAGCGGAAGCAGGAGGGGGGGTAGTAACAGCTTCAAGTAATGTCATTTATGTCGTCTCCTTTAGTCTTCATTTCTCCATGCATTCGACACCTTCCCAAACAATGGAATGCGTGTCTCAACGCCATGGGTGGCTTTTTCTAAACAAATGTGTATGCTGTAACTTTAAATCTTTACTATTCTATTTCATTCAGTTTGATTCTTTTATCGCTTACTAGAACTATTTAACGGTTTTATTTGAACGCGACTAATATATCCACCATTCTTAAATTCATAAACTGAAAAAAAATAATATAAATAATTAATTAGTCTTATTTAGTCGAAGGATTTCTGTCATTAAATGAGGAAATGGTTACTATTCGGAAATAGTACTACTCAAAAGCTCCGACTAAAGAACCAACTTCTTCTAGCACATACGGTGCACGGCTAAATCAAGAAAATTGCAGAAGCAGAGCGCATAAGGCGCACGGTGGTGCAAACCTCCGATTTTTGGGTAACCAATATGCATATCTCAGATGTGCGACTAAAAGCCGCATTATGTACATTACTTTGCGTACTTTTTCCTTCTAAATCCTAACGAAACCGAAACAAAATCGATATTCTGACAGTAATGTGCTTAAAGCTGGAGCACTTCTGAAAATATACTGAATTGGGAGTTTATTTTGTAACTCAACAGTGTACGTTAAAGGGAAAACTAAAGTAATTTATAAATAAAAGTATCTGTATTATATATTAAGTACAAAATTAAATTAATTAAAAAATGAAAAACAATACAAAATGAAATGAAATAATAAAGATATTACACACACACGCAAAATGAAAATTGTAACTACACTCGTATTAGCAAATATTTTGCCTCAACACTAAGTGAGAGGCTTTTAACTTTTAGTTTTGGCTTCAAGTAACTTATGTGGAGTCTGAAGACATTATCATAACATGAAAAAATGTCTTCGTTTGTATTAAGGCGAGATATCTTATTGCTGTGGTGGGTCCTATAATACTTATAATCTTTGTTGCGACTTTCTTTGTGCCTCTTCGGAAAGGGAACCGGAGAATAAACAGAATATTCAATCCTTTGTTTTCAGTGAAAAGGATTTTGGGTACAGCTTTTGGTAAGTACAGTAAGCCAAGGGGAAACGTTAATGGAAGCTATCCACTTTCTTAGCTAAAACAGCTATTACTATAAGATAAGCAATGATTTTATCATGGGAGTTAGGTTTTGCTACCTTCTATTGAGAGGAACAAGCCCCATCATGTAAATGTTATAAGTTTAGTATTTCCTTTGATACTCGTACTTACAGCTAAGTCAAATATGACCATTCTGTTTACTGATATACAACAGTCTTTGATTTTTCAAGTGTCTCCCAACATAGGGCTCTTCCCATACTATGAAAGCTAGTGAGAGAGAACATAATAAAAATTACATTGAAAACTATTCGATAAGAGAATGCACAAAAGTTAATATATCAAGAAGAAAAACGAGTTTATTGGCATTATGTTATTTGACTTTACGCAAGGATTTTTATTATCTGTTAAACGTTATTTTGCCAAAAGCTTTTCTAGAACGATACTTGGGAATGTGACCTATAAAAACAGTCTGATTTTGCTTTAAAAAAATCATGCTGTTGTTTTTTTTTTTTTACTAACTGTGCTGTGTACAGGGAAATCAATTAAGTGGACAAACATTGGTAATGCATATCTTGTCGCTTGGACACGTCATTGTTCAATCATAATTAAAAATGGATATCTCTAAATTGATCTTAATCGTTTTATCTGAGGAGCCGTAATAAAACTCAAGGTGGTAAACATTTTTGCCCCATTCAATATGTATTTTACAATTGTTGATTTTAAATTACGGTCTTCACCCTCAACATATCCCTTTACTATTTTTCTTTTTCCTTTGCTGCTGAATGGAAACTCATTTTTTATGAAACAAAAAAACTTGTAAATTTATGTAATTGTTGAATATTAAAACAGGAATAAGCTAACAAAATTTCTCTTTTCAGAATTTGAGTGGGATTCCTGATACTTTTAGAAGATTCATAAAAGACATAGATGAATCTAACGAACAGCTTGAAATATCGAAATCTGTACAGGTATTTTTAGATAAAGTATATTGGGATTTTGTCTGCATAATCTTTAACCCTCCTGCTTAAATGAATGTCGTATGAGGCCCCTAACGGACTGTGCATATATAACGTTATCACATTAGGGGTGGGGGGGGGGTGTCTTTTGATATCGTTATCATTTTTGATCCAAGTTTTTCTCTTTTTATTTGTAACTTGTTCTTTCTATCAAAAAAAAGTCTGAAATCTTTTTTAATCTGTTACCTATTCGTATGAAAATACAAAGTTGTTACTAAAATCCTTAAATGATTATAAAATTAATTCCAAAATATGGAATGCATCAAGGTTTCGCATTACTATTCTTTTGTCATATGTGTGAAGTTCTGCCTGCCCCCCTCCCCTCACCTTGCAGTGGCAAGTGCAAAAATGTATTATTACTGTTGAATGCATTATGTAACAAAAGTGTATTATTAAATACTTTGAAATAGTAACTATTTCTTTTTAAAGTTTTCTTTGATATAAAATTATTTCATATATAATAGTGATATTTTATTGACTTCTCTTCATTTGAATCAAAGTATGCAAATAATAAATGTATAACCATATCTGTATATCACTGCAAACAAAAGGAGAAAAATTCAACAATCAAAAGAATTTTTAGACATTGATAACAATATAATTAGGGCGGGGGGTCTAGAAATGATAACATTTGATATCGTAAGAGGGTGGAAGGGGTCTAAAATTACCAAAAAGTTAATAACGTTATTTATGTATAGCCCCTAACTTAGAGCTCCTTTAATATTCCTTATAGGAACCTTACCCTAGCTTAAGGGTCTATACTAGTCTCTCGAAGAATCTGGCAAGATAATGTTAAGTCAATGGAAGCATTCTCTTCAAATTTCTCGATTGCGCTTCAACGTTTTTAACTGTTTTTTGTATAGGATAGCCGAGGTCTATCTCTAACCGGGTACTTTTTAAATTTTGATTTGTTTTTTTTGTTTTTTTTTAATAAGAATACTTTCACTTTTGGAGTCAGTTCCGAAGTAGAAAGTGTTCTCATAAAAAAAAATCGTTTAAAAAATATTGAAGAACGCTGCCATTTGTTTAGCAATTGCTAGCGAGCGTCTTCGCGTGACTGAAGTATTTCTCTTAAATGATCAAAAGTAATATTTTAAAATGGTTTTCGACTAAATTTTATTTAGAGTAATTTCTCTTAAATATTTTGTCTCCATGTATGTCATAAATCTGTTTTTTTTCACAATCTTGAACGGCATTTTAAATATACCAATTCGAGAAATGATTGGTGAAGAAAAAAAATATAAGCGAGAGGTTTAAAGTTATTTGAATGAAAATAAATTGCTGTTTTATGTAATGAATCTCGTGGCCAATGGCTAATTGTGCACTTAGTAATAAAAGTAAGCAATAAAATGGTGCAAAAATATAAAGTAAGAAAAAAAATAGAAATTGAAGAGCTTGGATGATAAATGTGGTGACCCAATCATCATTTTGAGAAAATGAGTTGTAAAGTTCCAAATATCTATTTGCGTTTATTGTCAAATGTCTCCTTTATCAATTAATATCTCTGAGTAATATGTTTTTCTCAAATAATTTAACAGGTGATAGAGGACCATTGTTTATCTTCAATCGTACACTGTAAAAGAAAAAGGACTAAAAAATGGAGATTCTACTGGCAATCTAGACGCCACACAGTGGTCCCAAATCACGATCAAGTGGCCAAAAATCATTTCTGGCTTTCCTAGTGGTTATATATGATTCATTTTTAATTGTATAACATTCTAAATGATATTACATTGTGAATTTAAACTAAATGTAATTGGGGTTACGGGGGAGGGAATTGGGAGGGGCGTAATAGAGGGGGGGGGGATTTTATTAAATTTTAATTTTCTGTTTTTACAGGATTTCTTTTACAGGAATGAGAATTTTCCACTTTTGATTATGGTGAATATGTTCACCTTTTTAAGACAAATCATCTAATTCAGTCTCCCCTGAAGTTTTATCCCACCCCCTCTCTCCCTCCCTCCCAGACAATATTAAAAAAAAGTCGTATTTTTTATTCCCTGAATAGAAAAAAAATCTTATTTTTCTTTCTTTTTAATGTTATTGCAAAGTAACAATAAAGAGTATAAGCAATCAATAAAATACATAATCAATCAGCTAAATTTTGCCACTCACCTCCCCCCGCAACGCACATACACGTGAAATCTCCCCTTTTTCCATTTGCCCCTATAGCAAGGAAAATATAAAAATATTATTACTTTTTTTAAGTTTTCAACATCTATTTACTATGAATTAATGATAAAATCATTCAATTCAATACTTAGATTCCTTTTTAAAAATTCGCCCCCCTCCCCTCTTTCTTTGCCTCTCTCTATTACACAGAGAATAATACCATTGAAATTCTAATAAAAAATGAAGAATCTGTCTTTGTTACTTTATTTTGGTAATATTAAATAAATAATTACCTATCTAATTTTCTAGTATATTTGAAATTTCCGCTCCTTAATGTTTTCTCATAGAAATTACAGACGTTCTTTGGTTTTGTTCAAAGAATGTGTAGGAAGCTTCCACACGAAGAGGGGATAGGGTATGGATGAACATCAGAGATAGGGATAGCGGAGATGTGAAATGAAGAGAGCCCATTGACTACTCAATGTGGGGTTATACTTCTAGACCAGTATCCAGTTTCAGGTCAACACATTTCTCTAGAATAGTAAAAGCGCAACGGATGGACTGTACATATTCTTTAAAATATATTACGAGATTGATTCTTTGTTTAATGAGAATAAATGTAAATAAATATGAAATCCATATAAATAAGTGTTTACATTAAAGTATACATTAAAATTTAAATGTGCATATAAATTAATATAATTAAATTAACATTCATATAATAAACTTTAAAAAAAATACCGTTAATAAAAATTTTTTACAATATATTTATATGATGATACGTGAAAATTAATAAAATTTATTTGTAAGTGGGTAAAATATACTTTTCAAATACAATCAACCGGGGCTACTCTGGGCCATTTTTTTTCATGGTTCCATTCACATTTCCATTATTAAAAAATATATGTGATTTTTCAACGTCGAAATGGAGCAATTAACACGAAACAATGAAGCAAACTGTATGGTTTTAAAGAGAAAATTTTTTATTTATTTTTATTTTTTAATTATTTTTAAAGTTTTCTAACAAAGTAGCCCCTGTTGAGGGATTCTTTGGTCCATTCATTGTTTCATATAAAATGAAAATATTTCATATGTAAACTAATACATTTTTATTGAAAACCCCTTGCAATAGCATTTGCTAATAAATCAACATGGCAAACTCGATAAACAAATGTTTTTACGTTTTAAACACAATAAACCAGTTGTTAATATTAAAGAAACGAGAAACAGTTTTCGCCATGTTATCCTCAGAAACTGGAACAAAAACAATTAATATAACAGTTTGCTAAAGTAACACTTGAAAAAATTGCTACTTAAAACATGTTTTAAGAGATTTGTATAAAAGGCATTTCTAAGTAATTGGGTCTATTTTCTGACCAAAAAAGGCCTGCCACAAAGTAGCCCCGAAATACTATATTTCATGTTACCTTTGTGTAATCATTTCCTGTCCAAATACAATGTTAAAGGAAAAACTATGATCACACATGGGTTACAGGCTACTGAAGGTAATATTTTGACACTTACCTTATTTATAGCTCTTATCCAGATTGTTCCACTATAGAAAGTTTCCAGAGTTAAAATTTACACACGAAAACAGCTGTTTTCAAAACACATCCAGTGTTGCCACTAAAAAAATTAAATTATCCCAAAATTATTTAAATAACCTATAGTTGGGTATAAAATATTTTTCAAAGCCAAAAACTCCAAATTATCTTATATTGTTTGTACAATACAAAGAATAAAACCCTTTTTTATGGGAGGACCAAAGTAATTAGAAACAAGGTAATTAGAAAATTTAAAACATTGAATGATGTTTTTCAATTGATTGAATTTCCCATACATGCATGTTGGTAGAATTTTAGTATATATATAAGTTTAAATATGTAGTACTTTTAAAAATAATGTCAAGTCTTAATATCATTTTTATATAAACGAAAAAAGCAAAGGAAAAATTGTAAAAACAAATATTTAATATATCCCCATCTCTTAAACCCTTCCCCCCCACACCGCTAATAAAAAAAAAAAAAATCCCTGCCGGCTCGGCCGACAGGCGCAGTTAGATTTCGAAGTTAAGCACTAATTTCAGCAACAAAAACTAAATCATGATTAGAGATAACTTTAACAATTTTATCTGGCCACTTTTGGAGAGTTTTTAATTTCATTTTTATATAAGAGTTGGTTTTATCAGAATCATGTTAAAGCCATTATCCAAAAAATATTTTTCCTGCTCAACAACTCGAAATTTTCAGATACATTTTCAGTTCAATTTTAAAAGCAAAAACATGAAACTTGCTGACGTGATTTTTTAAGACATTTATAAGAGATTTGTATTTTTATTTTTCGTTCAATTACTTAGAACTTTATTTATAAACAATTACTTTCTCAGTAGGACCCTATTTTTCGTTTCCAACACAATCGCTTCGAGAAATTTGGTTCAAAATGCCCACTTTGACATAAATTTTTGAAATATAATCTGCCTGTATCAAAAAATTGACCATTACGGCGCATTATATAGTTTCTGAATAAGAGAACCTACAGACTGAATGCGTTTTAAAGCAAAAATGAATTAAAATATGAGTCAGAAAATAAGCAGATTGAATTTGAGTACATCCTTAATACATTTTTTCCTTCAATCTCGATGTATTTTTAATTTGTTTCTGCTGTAAGAATTGGTCCTATAAAAAACTTGTCAATATAAAAGTTGTAGATAATATTAAGAAGATATATAATAAATTCATGCGGATTTGATATCTTGTGAATTGACGAAGTTATGGACTTTTTTCTTCAACTTCCCCTTTTTGTTTTCGTTTGAAATTCTTTTGCGGTAAGAATTGGTATCCAATGTCCAACTTCAAATTACTGGTTCTCAAAGTCGCAAAAAGTAGCAATAAATCTCTTGGAATATGATTTTAGAATGTTCATTCTACATTTTGTACTATAAAAGTCCGAGGAACTTGGAAGGACTTTTTTTATATATCACTTTTTATGCACAAAACTTCCTTAAAACTATTTTTTTAAAAATTCCTCTTTTTTAATTTTTGAGATTTTTGCAATCGAAAAATCAAATTCAATATGTAATTTAATGTTTCTTCAGAGAAGTGCAAAGTAAAAAACGACAAACTATCTGAAAATGTCTTGGTTAGGGTGTGAATGCAACGAATTTGTCTAAAGTTCACGCTACAGCAGAAAACACTCAAAACTCTTAACTTCACATAAGAAATGCGAATTCATGTAAGCTTATAAAACCAAAATATTAAAGAATATAAATCTTCAGATATTTCTAAATACTGTGGAATTTATTTCATTTCGAAATACGAAACTTCGATTTCCTGATTTTTGGCCACATAATCGCGATTTGGGACCATTGTGCACCAGTACTATTTCCGAATTTTTAGGAAAAATTTTCGCTATAAATTACAGGAAATTTTCCGTTTTTCTGATGAAAAACGGAAATTTTTCTGTAATTTATGGGGAAAATTTTCCGTAAAAATACGGAAATAGCACTGGCGTCAAGATTGCCAGTAGAATCCACGTTTTTTAGTCCCTTTTTACAGTGTATGATCAACTCTTTTTTTGTCACATACCAACTTTATTGTCAGAGCTCTTCAATTAATTGCGAGTTATTTGCAGAAAACATGAAAGGATGCAACTCCTGTAAAGGCAATTTTTATAGTCGCAAATTTTGTTAAAATGTGCAAGTTCCTCACTTAACCCTTTCTGACGCAGTGTGCCCGGGTCGGGATACCTAATTTTAATTCCAAACTTACAAAAACGGCACCAGGAATATTTTTAATAAAATTTTGCATTAACAATGAAAGCATAAAGTAACAAGTTTTTAATTTCAGAAAAAGTATATAAATTCCGGTGTCAGTCGATGATTTCATCATTTTACAACAAAATTTGCCTGTGCTGGAAAGGGTTAAAGGAAAGAAAAATGAGATTTAGTTTTTTAGCTCTCAAGGATGATCTTTTTCAAAGGAATTTAATTACAAAAATGTCTTGAGTTTTCAGAAAAATAAAATATAATTTCAGAATAAATGCATCCTTTTTTATCATAAAATATTTAGTAACTGTTTCACACCTACCAAACTTCAGAGTTTTTTTCAAGACAAACTTATATTGAACTATATTGAATTTATATTGAACTTATTTGCCTTATAAATTGAATAAAATAAGTACCACGTAAAATTTTGAATAAAATACATTTTATTCAATAAATTTTCTGTTTTAAAATATGCTTGATTTGAAAATATCCTGAAGGTTTTGAGAGCTATGCTATTTATTAGAATTTGTAGGAAAATCTGCAACGTAAATTTATCCATATTTTAACACATTTTATGAGTGGGGGGAAATTGTCCTACCTACTATTCAACCATTATAAAGCTGCGATCATACGTACTATCATTCATATCATAGGCGATATCTGATATGACCTCATAAACCTGTTTTTAAAGAATAAAACCGTCGAAAACACATCGTATGAATGTTTCACTCATAAATTCGTCAATGACGAACTTATCTCTGTCTCCCACGCTAGACATGAGTTCGAACTCCACAAATCAGAGCGCTCTAAAATAGTTATCAGTTCTCTGTCTTTACACACTTTTTAAAATACTTAGCAGCAATTACTCGCCCAATGTTCTGCCTGTCGCTTAGATTTACGCATTCTGTTCAATCTTGTAAATAACACTACTTGTAGCGCTAAAGGGCCGCTGGAATCAAGCAAAAGGCAGTAGCATATATTGTACGTGATATAGAAATTTAAGTTGGCTTGTAAACTTGAATAGTTCGATGGACTACAAAGAATGAAAGTAGATAAAATAGCATAGGTGATTAAGAAAGCGATCTTTAAAAAATAAACTAGGTTCTATTCGTTTCTACAGGGTGGTCCAAATAAAACTGAACCAAACATGAAAAACTCTAACAGATGAAAACAAAACAACTACGAAATTAAATTTCAAGGTGGTCCCGGCCACTTTTATTTGGACATTCTGAACTATACCGTGACAACCGGATCCCTCTAAAATTCACAGATATCTAGTGCTTTGGTTTTCATGTGTCACAGAGATTTTCATATCTTTTTTTTACCCCCCAAAGTAGGTCTGGTTGCCATTAAAATCAACGAGTGAATTAGGCAAGTTGCGTAAACTGTAGGCCAACTGTTCTTGGACAAATAGTATACTTTAAAGTGCATTTTTATATGATTATGAACATTTTACAATAGAAATTTCCTTCAATTTTGTTTTAAAGCTAACTTCTCTTTGAGGATCAATCGTACATATGTCCGTGTATATATAGAAAGAATTCAGATTCATATCATTGAGAAAAATGTCTCCATGTAACTCTAGTTATCAAAATTTGTTCCTTTGGGCAAAGGCGCTCTCTGGTCATAAAGTTAGTAAATGATTGTTCTGATTCAGGAAAGAAAATAGCTAACAGAACCAAATAATGAAGAAAACGCTGAATTTAATGAAAACTCTATTCTGCAAGATGATAGTACTTGTCACCCTAATTAACGAATAACTTCATCGCAATTTACGTTACTTATAGGTCTGAAGAGCATAGAGTACGAAATATACTCTATTCATTTTTACTGTACATGATATCGGTGAACTGAACTCTTAGCAAGCTGGTCTTCTTAATATTTAAATTTAACTATCAGTTGAAAGATCTCCACGCCCCTATATCTGTCTAAAGGTTATAAAACTGTCCAAAATTTTGCTTTTTTGTGCAGGCATACATATGCATCTAGTAGATAATAAGAATAACGCCACTAATTTAACCCTTTATCTACTGCATTATGATCTACTGCAATTTTTTTCATGTATTTTTTTTTTCAGTTACTAAGATGAAAACTAAAGGATAAACATAAAAAAATACTCACCCGTGAGATATTTAATTAATTAGAGGTAATTAATTAAAGTGGTACTTTAAAGTACCCTCAGTTCACTATGACTAAAATACCGTAACAGAAAACACAAGGTATTTCAAATGGCACCTGAATTGTGGTAGAATATTTTTGATTTGATAAGTATGTGAAATATAGCCTTTTTCGTATTTATAAATAAATTATTTTGGAAAATTCCGGTGCCAATCATTTATTTCAACACTTTAGCATTGAAAATGCTTTGCCCCTGAAAGGTTTAAAAAAACCATTTTTTATTTTGGTTTCGATCTTGTTAGCAGTCCTTTAGTTATGCGACGTCTGTATTCCAGTGACATGTTTTTTCGCATCTCTACATATTCAACATATGCCATTTCTAGCATAGCAAAAAAGAGCCGGTGCCACAACTTTTTCGATTTCCTATGCAAAATAATAACGAAACTGAAAAGAAATACTAGGAAAATTATCACTACACTATATTTTAGTAATTGCATTTTAAAGCAGACGAACACAATGGATAACTACACAGACGAAAAGTAAACAAGAAGTTTTTCTCCTACACCCAGTGTACTGGCGGTACTTAAAAGTACCACCGAGTAATTCAACTGTTAAATCAAATACATACACCGTTCACCTAAAATATCTAGTCGGATTGTATTCTAAGAGCATAATAAATACATAAATAAAATCGAACTCTTATCTTATATCCTTTACTATGTTTGCAGCAATAAAAAAGACGAGCGTGACAATCTGCACAAAATGTCGGCACAAATCGACTGTTTCAAAGATACCTTCCTTCCTCGCTAAAATAACAAACCTAGAACTACTGTTGCCATGTATCCGGATAAAGTGGAGTTAAGAGTGTTTTTGCAAAGTACCATTAGAATATTTGTAATATTCACTATGGGATGAAAGTTTAAAGTGAGTGGTACTTATAAGTACCGTCAGTAGACAAAGGGTTAAACACTCGTCAGTTTTGAGAAAAAATTTCAAGAGTTGGTCATATTTATGAATATTTACCTTTTTACATCAGTTAATTTTACTTAAGGTAAGTGATACCTCAGTTAACCAGAGATACCGCTAACGAAATTTTCGTCTAACGAAGAATTCTTTCCCGCTGTTTTTTAGTCCGCTAACCAGTGTTATTGAATACGCGCGCGAAAATAACGCAGCCGTGTTGCATTTTAATTGAACTGTAAATCTCGTTTCGGTTCACTAAGATTTCAGCAAACGAATGCGATTCCGAAACGAAATATCTTCGTCATCAGAGGTATCGCTGTATAAAGATAGCTTTTGATTATCCGTTGGTAAACCTTGGTCTTGGCTGAGTGTTACATTTATGAATTTATATTTTGAAATGAGAAACGTTAACACCTTCAGGAAGTTTCTCTTTTTAAAATCGGAGCTGAATTTTAATCCAAACAGGGCAAAATATTTACTCAGTAATTTCAATAAATGTTTGAGTTGGTTTTATTTTTCATTTCTTCACAGAAATGTTTTTGAATTAGATTTATTTTCCCTACTATTTTGATTTTTAGATGATGGCCGACTCTTTTATAAAACAAGGTAACAGTTTTGTATCTCGTATGGTCAAAAATCATACGGAAATGGAGGCATCTTTATCGATGGATAAACTAAATATGGAAAACCTTGCCGAATCTTCGAAACGGTTATCAAAATTCACAGATTCTACAATGTCTGATTATCAACAGTTTCTCAGAAACGATTTATTAAAAAAACTAGCACGGACAGAGGGTGAAGGTATTTTTTTTTTTCGCATCACTCCTTTAGTACCGCTGTAAATCCCCGATTAAAATATTTTTTACTTTACTTTTTCTTTTTACAGAAACTATCACAAGGAGTGAAGCAAGCTTCAATGCAACTAAAACAATGGTCTCGGTAAGAATGCAATCAATATCTCCGAAATCTTTTTAATACATGGTAGTAAAATTTAGTACTTAGTACTAAACTTTTAAAGATATTCGTAACGTGTGTGTGTGCATGAGAGAGAGAAACTGTCAAACAGCCGTGTTAGGGGAAAGTAGGGTAATGCCGCTCACTTACGGAAAAACATGAATAGCTAGTCAAATTCATACAAAAAATCAATATTTTATTAACGCAGTCTAAGTCCAAAGCATAAGGAACAAATTACAATCAACTAATTTGCATAAAAGTTTTAGGAATCTTTTTTATCGTTTTATATAATAACCATACATTGAGCGGTAATGCCCGACATGGTAGGGTAATGGCGCTCAAAATTTAATGTAACATTTAAGTACACGAAAAGTCACATGTAGTTGTGTGGGCTATTCACACCACAGAACACTATGCGACCGCTTTCCACATTGTGCAGCGAAACCACGTTTCGTTATCTCTCCCGAATTCTCCGCAAAAACAGCAAATTTGTCTCCATACTTTTTTTAAATTCAGGTATTTTTTATTGTCACTACTTTTTTGAAATCGTAAAATTGACCTTGTTTAATGACATAATAATTAAGGCGAAAACAAGGGTAATTTTACCATTTCAAAAAAGTGGTGTCAATCAAGAAATTGGAATTTTAAAGTAGACCACTGGTAAAATTGCTTCGAATTCCACGTGAGCGCCATTACCCTTCATAGCCATGTTGGATTTTAATGCATTACAGTTGGCGTAACAACGCACTACAAAAATAAATAAAAGCATGAACGTACAGCTAAATGTATATATTTTGTAGACATAATGGGTGAATTAACATTTGAAAATAAGAATGTACACTTGCCTTCAAGTTAGATGTTGTAGAATTTTATAATAAAACAACTGCAAACTAATAATGTGAGGACACAAAAATACTTTCCTTCCGAGGATTACTATATCCTTACTGGGAACTTACGATGACGTTCGCTAGGTGCCAGTACCGATCGCACGTTTTCAATTCTATTTTGTTTAGAGATATTGGAATGAGCGGCATTAGCCTACTTTCCCCTAATATTCATTTACGCTCATATTTTTACTCGTGTGTGCGTTTGTGTGTAACTTTAACCTTCAATTTCGAAAAATCTAAGCCCCAATTGAACAAAACCTTTCACTATCATAGTTAGGGGCGAGAACTGAACAACATAGGGGAAAGTGTTGGACATATATGTACCTTGAACTTACAGTTTTTAGTTCTATCTATTGGATTTATATAAAACTAATCAATCTAGTTTTGAGATGTACTACTAGATGTCACTTTGCAGTTGGTCACTTTAATATAGTCAGCACAGGTTGCAGACAATTGTTAAATAAAGATTTGATCGTCAAAAAATATTTTTTTTTAAAGCTACAAATTTTCATTATCTCGTTATCAACAGCTATTAGTTTTAAATTCAAAGCTATACATAAAAGAGTATTTATAGTGCATTATAAACATGAGTTTCAAACCATGTTAAGCCTAACTAGAAAACGGTTAAAAGTTATTTTCCAAGTCACCAAGTGTTGTACCTTTAACCGGTCCAAAGTACAACACATTGCAAATTATTCTATTAAAAAGCAAGAAATGAAAATGTTATTTCACGAAAGTTTGTCCTTGAATCATTAATGGAAGGAATCCATAATTCAACTCTATATGTACACCATTTGTGTACAGAAAATATGCATAAATGATGACAATGGTGAAAAAGATATTATTGATGTGCCCATGAAACGTTTCAATAGCATTAGAATAGAATTCATACTTGAAGAAAATATATTTTTAAATCAGTTGCTAGCAAATCATTAGCATTTTGCCAGGACAGAATAATTTATGTATTTCCTGATATAATATCAGTTTTTTTTTAAATAATCTTAGCTTTTTAGGCTACTATTTTTTGTTAATTTTGCATCTTGAGAAAATAAACATGTATAAATTAAAATATAAAAATGCAATAAAGCAGTTAAAATGCAATTGATATGTATTGTGGTTGGAATTATCCCCCTCCCTTTTTCAGTCCAATTACACTTTCTGTTATATTAATTTTTTTTTAACTTTAAATAAGTATCTGTGACAAAACTATTATTAAATATATTTAAAAATTTATTTCAAATACATCATAAAAATGTTTCGTCAATTTTATTTTTTATAAAAAACTGATGCATGGTCCATGGCACAATATGCCTAGGTCCAAGGTTCAACGTGGGTTTTGCACCTTGGTTCTAAAATTAATATTTTTTAATTAAAAGAAACTATGATACGTCTAAAATTAGAGTTCAAGAAAATTATGAGGGAAGCAGAACATGATAAATAATTAGCAAATATATTTATACCAGATTAGCTGAGTGAAAAAGTTCCACCAGATTCGTCCGGGATAGCTCAGATGGTAAGAGCACTGGCGGCTTCAGCCAGGAGATCCCTGGTTCGAATCCTGGTCCGGACATTTTTCGCCCATTTGGAAATTTACATCTAATAAAATATTTATTTCATTCTTTACATACTTTAATTAAATTAAAAATTAAAATGTCAAAATAGGATAGAGGTACATAGCCTTCCCCTACCTTAAAACTATTCAAATCTGTGTGCACCATGTTTGGTAGTACCCTTGTGAGATTTTGGATTTTTCGATTAGTTTTGTTATTTTACATTGAACGAAAACTTCTGACATTTCTCCGATTTTCAGAGTTCACTGGCAATTTCGAACCAGTCGTAAAAACAATTCAATCTTTTAGCACAATATTGTAAACTTCGTCCTCTTTTCAAGAAAGTTTATTAGGAATTGATAGATCGATTTGAGGTAGCTTTCATTACAAAAAGCTACCTATTGCAGCCGTTCGGAGGAAAGCGATTTCAAAAAATTTTGGTATATTTTCACCGATCATGACCCCCAGACCCCGAAACCACCCTCCGTTCAAAATTGATATATATATATATATCTGACATTTGTCACACTGTAACTCTCGTATTTATGAACCGATTTCGATGAAATTGGGTTTGTACATAGTACATACCAGTATCTCGACCGAGTTCGATGGCCAGCTTCATCCGCCATTTTGTTTCAAAATGGCGGCCATTTAAAATTTTTTTTAAAAATTAAATCTTGAAATGTGGTACCAAAAAATTAAAAATGGAAAAATATTTTTCTCTTATGTATTTGGCCTTTATACAAAGATTCTGGAGCAGTTTTTGTTTCGTCTATATCTTAAAAAATGGCTGAGTTATAGCATTTTGAATTTCTAGCGTGGCTGACATTTTGAAACGTCCTGAATTTTGTCACGCGATAAAAGGCGTATTTATGAGCCGATTTCGATATAATTCGCTGTGTACATAGTACATATCAATGTCTCGACAGAGTTCGTCGGCCAGCTTCATCCGCCATTTTGTTTCAAAATGGCGGCCATTTAAAATTCTTAAAAAAAATTAAAATTTGAAATGTGGTACCAAAAAATTGGAAATGGAAAAATATATTTTTCTTATGCATTTGACCTTTATACAAAGATTCCGGAGCAGTTTTTGTTTCGTCTATATCTTTAAAAATGGCTGAGTTATAGCATTTTGAATTTCTAGCGTGGCTGACATTTTGAAAAGTCCTGAATTTTGTCACGCGATAAAAGGCGTATTTATGAACCGATTTGGATGTAACTTCGTTTGTACATAGTACATACCAATGTCTCGACCGAGTTCGTTGGCCAGCTTCAACCGCCATCTTGTTTAAAAATGGCGGCCATTTAAATTTTTAAGAAAAATTTAAATTTGAAATGTGATACCAAAATATTGAAAATTGAAAACATATTTTATTCTTATGTGTTTAACCTTGATTAAAAGATTCCGGAGCAGTTTTTGTTTCGTCTATATCTTAAAAAATGGCTGAGTTATAGCATTTTGAATTTCTAGCGTGGCTGACATTTTGAAACGTCCTGAATTTTGTCACGCGATAACAGGCGTATTTATGAACCGATTTGGATGTAACTTGGTCTGTGCATAGTACATACCAATGTCTCGACCGAGTTCGTTGCCCAGCTTCATTCGCCATCTTGTTTTAAAAGGTTTGCCATTTAAAAAAAATTAAATTGGAAAATGAAAAAGATTTTTTTTTATGTGTTTGGCCTTGATACAAAGATTCCGGAGCAGTTTTTGTTTCTGAAAATTTGTTCTTTTGTTTATATCTTAAAAAATGGTTGAATTATAGCACTTTGAATTTCTAGCATGGCTAACATTTTGAAACGATCTTGTATTTGTTACGCGATAATACACGTATTCGCCTATTTCGATGTAAGAAAGCATGTGGATAGTATACATCAATATCTCGACCAAGTTCGCTGGCCAGATTCATCAGCCATCTTGTTTCAAAATGGCGGCCATTAAATTAAAAAAATATATATATTTAAAGTGAGTTGCAAAAAAATTAGAAATTGAAAAAGGTTTCTTTCTTAAGTATTTGACCTTGATATAAGGATTCAGGAGCATTTTTTATTTGTCTTTATCTTAAAAAATGGCTCATATATAGCAGTTTCAATTTCTAATGTGGGTGACATTTTGAAAAATCTGATTTTTTGCCTGCGACAGCACTCGTATATATCAACCGATTTCCGATGTGAGTGAGCATGTGCACAGCAATTACTAAGGTCTCGACCAAGTTCACTGGTTAGCCTCATCCACCATGTTGTCTTAAAATGGCAGACACTTTAAGAAATCGCCGAATTTGGCAGCCAAATGTAAGTTACTTTAAAGAAAAGCAGCTTGGATAAAGCTGACTAATTTCGCGAAATTCTCATTCATTATATTGATAAAAATTAGTATTGAATCTCCTATATTCGGTTTCCACTAAATTGAGCTTCGTGTGTTTGAATAATATAAGTTGGCTTTTTTAAAATAAGGAATATGAAAGCTACCTCTTCCTCCCGGCACTGGCCGAAAGGACTTTTTGAATTTACCTGAATTTCAAAAAATGAGACAAGTCCTTCTGCCAAGAATGAAGAATGCTATATTTTACATCCATGTATGCAGAAAACTCTAGGGAATCATTTTAAATATATATATATTAATAATTTGAATTTATAAGATTTTTAAAGACTTTAAGAAAATGAAATTTCTGAAATCCCAAAGAGGGAATTTTTCCCGCGTTGCTACTATAAAATTTTATCGCCATATCCTTTTATTACGACGAGGTTTCTTTAGAAATGAGGTCTATTTTTAAAACGGTGGACTTCGTGTGTCGGGATACGTTCTTGCCTTTTTGTAAATAATTGTTTTCGCTATTTAATTATATCGTGGTCTCATTTTTGGTTGTTGCATTCAGTAAAGTCTCTGCACGAGCCAGGATTGACCCGAAGGTCTAACATGCTGCGGCCCGCGGACTTTTCTTGGGTATGTTCTCTGAGATTGTGGCCTAGTCCGGGCTTAGCATTTCTGGGCAAACACGGCCGGGACCGGGAAAGTCGGCATATCTGCTAATATCGTAATAAAAAAAGTGGAAAAATGATAATCACTTTTAGGTGCATAAATTTAACAATATTTTGTTCATAAGAAATACGCTATTGAAAAAAAAAAAAAAAAAAAAAAAAAAAAAAAAAAAACGTTTAATAAACAGCTGTAAAATAATGCAAAGTTACACTTAAACTTTATAGGATTATTTTTGTTTTTGACTGAAAAAATCTGCAATTGTTTGTCCCAAATTGTCAAGATATAGTGATTCTGACTTTAATATGTATTAAGTTTATAAGATATAATTTTTTTTAAAAAATTGTTCGTTTTATTCAGATTTTCCGACAGACTATTTTTCTCGGATAAAAAAAATATGCGAATGGATATGTAAAGAAAGATAATTTGTGATATGTATTTTTTTTAATCCTTGATATTCTATGACAGTGCGTGTGCACAAAATTTCGGTCCATGCATCCACTGCACTGAATTCTGCTTATCAGAATTATGTCTGAAAAAGTCAAACTAAGATTAAATTTTTAAAATAACTAGAAGGAATTTCCACCTCAGGGAGCCTTCTAGAGATATTAATTTAGAAAACATATTTAAAAAAACTTCCAATATCTTCAGGTCTCTATTTATTGACTATATGCACAGTATCAAAGTTCAGGTGTTGTTCTCTGGAAGCATTACTGCTCTTTGAAAGTCCAGTCGCGATTGAAAGTACACCTGTTGCGTCTAATTAATTGAAACGTTGAGAACCAGAATGAACTATCCCACATATTTGTGAAAAATGAGTTTGAAGTGTCAAAGCAATGTTTGTCATGCCATCTATTGGATGTATAATGAATTTTATTAGATTCGAAATTATTCAAGTGATAGACCCACTTAAGAGATGGTTCAATGTAACTTGGATATCAAGTTGCCCGTGCAAAAGTGGATCAAACGGCTTGGTACACTCTGGAACTGCCAATCACTATATTTTGGCTGATGAAGTTTGGTCTCCTCTAGCATTGGCAGAACTGGCCTAAAATAATTTGACAAAAATTTGTACAAATTTTAGAAAGCATTTTTCTTGAAATAACTGCTGGCGAAGTTGGTCCACTCTGGTTCTCAGCTCCTCAATTATCATCCGAAACTAAAAAAACAATCTTCTGAAGATGAAATGTAAATATTTTCTAAAATTTCTTTCAGAAGTCATTACCAGAAACACAAGTATAAATTTCGAATGATCCAAGTGCCATTACACAGCTCAACTTGCACTTATTCGCGTCTTTTGGTGATAACGTTTAATAAAAAGAGGAAAACTTTTTTCACAGTATTTTAAATGTTTGTCTTTATCTACTGTGTTACAGGAGGGAACGATATGTTTACCAAACGCTGCCTCTCAACTACCATCGCAAGTCTTTGCTGCTGAAATTGAATGTCTACTGTGCCAGAGAAATTTGAACGAAACTATCAAATTTGGTATGGATATTTTGCTTAAAATCATTATCGCATCATGGAATAAAGTATGTAATTTTCATTTAAATTACATTAAGGGTTACCAGTTTTACGCACTGAAATTTGAAATTTTAAGGTTTTTTTCCGGAATCATTCTCTTAAGAAATGTAATTTCTTTTTTATAAAAACCCATTTACACCAATTTTAATATTTATAGATTATAATTCATATTTTTTTTTCGAATTTTAATTTCCTAAAAAAAGTAAAGAAAAATCACAAGTTTAAGATGATATTTATTACTAACAACCACAAAAACCCGAAATAAAAATTTATTACTACAAGGAATATAAATGAATATGATTTAAAATTAGGAGGTTAAAACAATTGCATCTTTAATTATTAAATTTCTTCATCCAAAGTTAAAATTTACCCTAAAGTCGTAATATGACGATTTTGGATGTTAGCATGGAAATATTGTTTATATTTAAATGTACCGACTAATCCCTAAGCTTATTTTATTGATAAATAATTATAGGAGGCTCAATTTCTAATCGAGGACAATTTTTGTGCGTCTCTGTGACAATTTGGCAATTACAAAGTATTTGTTTTGCCGATTATACGTGGTTAGATAGAACCAGTTTTCAGGATTTCCATTTTTTTTTTCTATTTTAAATCTCATGTGATTTTACTTGCAAGTTGTTAAATGTAGACAACTTATTTTGCGAAGAAATCTGTAAATCCTTATTCGGGGTAATTTGAATATAAAAATCGCAAGTTTTTAAATTTAAAATCTGTTGAATACCACATATGACAATATTATACTTTTGTTTTCATTGACGTACATAATATGTTCCCTTAGAATGAAATTATGTAATGGTTACACTTTTATTGCCCCTTTTATTACATCAAGATAAATAAAATTTAACTATACTCAAATTACTCCGTAAGTGAAGGAATTTGGGCATAATGTGTATTAACAAAGAAATACTCATTTTATAGTCTAACTAAACCTATCTCTAGGTATTTTTTGGAGACATTTTAGAGAATTGTTAATGAAAATTTATCAGACCTAAATCTAACATAAGCAGCATACATTGACAAGCCCTTCTTGGCATATTCCTACTGAGATTATCCCCATTATATCTCATGGGATTTCCTTATATACGAGCGAGGCATGTCTGGAAAAGAACAACTAGACAAAATTTGTAGATTAAGTTCTAAAATTAGACAACGTACCCAAATTACCCCACATTTTGAAAATTACAATTGCATACTAAGCCCTGCCATTTAACATTAAACTTTTAAGTCGAAATATTGTAAACATTTAAATTTGAAAGCTATATATCAGATGGTTTGTAACAATCTGCATCTGAAATTGATGCTTCTGCTTACAACTGCGCTTTGACTGATGATAATCATAAAATTTGAGGACCATGAGAGAAGTTCCTGTTAGGAAAATCATTTGAGATCTGGCTAGTTGCAAAACAAACCAGATTTCAATGGCATGGGATTTCTTTTAATAAGAAACTTTTACTGCCAGAATGGTTGCATAAGAAGTGGCGTTTCATTTATGTCAGAGGTTTGTACAGTTTGCAGTGTATCTATTAGGTGTAATAACTTTGATTCCACCCATTTTGTAGTAAAGGAAAGGCAGTTTTTTTCAAAATAAAAGAAAGATTTATTCAACGTATTTACTATCTGATGTTCCACCATTTGCCCATCTGTCAGGCAAGAAGCGAATACTGGAATGCAATAAGTCTGGTTGTTTTGAACAAATCTGCTCAAGTCAATTTTCGATTTCTGCATAATAAATAAACCACTGGCGCTCTGCATGGAACGTAACAAATAGCGATGTGAAGGATGAATATCCGGTAAATACAGTTGAGAGGGCCACATTTCTCAGCAAAATGTTTCTAGAGTTTCGCTGATCTACCAACTTGTGGGGAAGCATTGTCAAGTAGCAAAACCACCTATTGTCCTTTCTTTCTTCTTTAATATGGAAGTTTTTACTTCATATTGATTAATTGTTGTTTGTACGATGTGGTTGAAAACTGTTCATACTATAGGTTACACCCACTTGGTTTTACCAGATGCACAACGTAAACATACCATCATGAACGTTCTGTTTTAGCAATGACGGTCCGGGTTTTGGACGCACCCATGCCTTCAGTCGTTTGGAATTGTCAAAATGGATCCGTTATTTATCTTCCGTTACAGAAAATATTGTCTTTTTGTATTTAAAGCAACAGTTCACATGTTTTTTTTTTTATTTTCCATGACTATCCACGTTCATATGGAACCTGAATTTCCAAACTTTTGAAAGATCACCGTTGCATGTAGACGCTGCGAAGTACATGGTAGAATAATAAATATGCAGTTTGCAACATTTTAATGCAAAATCCATTTAAAATTATGCTTGAAAATTATCTTCATCGAGGACGGAATCAAAGTTTTACACCTATTACGATTATTAATGTTCAGTGTGGAGGTTATTACTAATGCGAATGGCCGCCAGACACGCATTGCACAACACTTCAAAGCATAAGAGAATTTCTGCCAATTCCTGTCACATGATGGTTTAAACTGTGATAATCAGCAGCTCTGGGATCACTATAGTTCTGATTGCGAAAAATGGAACTATTTTAACTATAAAATATTTTGTTTTTAAAAAACTCTGTGCATTCCTGTAAAAACCCACATGGTGCTGCTGTATGCTTTCCAAATAATTTAATTTTTACTTTTGGATCAGTTGGTACTTTATTCGAATATAATACCAAAACTTTTGAAACATTACCTTTAAAGAAGTCATTAAAATTACTTTTTTACAGGTGACACTATTTCTTTGGGATTCTACAACGATCCTGTGAAGGATAAAACTGAAATACCTGGATCATCTAAAAGCTCAAAGCCTTCAATTCTCGAGTCTCCAGTAAGTAACAGCACAGCTGGAAAAAGTTCAAACTAAACATTTACCTATTATTTTTATACTGCTGGCTTTATATGAATGAAATAGAGAGTCAAAAGTATAAGCGAATATTCAAGTCGTTTTGAAACAAATTTTCATAAGTAGTAATATGAAAATAAATCGTAACAAGCATTTTTTTTTTAAACATAACCCACCATTAATGATTTTTCGCAAAGTTAAGAGTTTTAATAAATCTGACGTAGTAAATTCTAATACAGTAAGAGGAGACACCGGCTGGAACAACGAAAATAAGGTCATAATTAAGGAATTTTTGTGTATTTATTCTAAATACAACGTAAAATTGTTAGGCTTTTTAGCAATATATTATGTTTGGAGTGTTTCGTATTTTTTTTTTAATAAAAAGAACATACTTCGTCTTTGGAAGACAGGTAAACGGGTGTGTCCTGAAAATCCAGTGTCAGCTGGCCGTTTGCATCGAGCATTTCTGAAATATTAAAATATAAATAAATAGAATCATAATGCAGTTAATCTTTAGCATATTGGTCGAGAGCTCAGCTACGGCCGACTTCAGTACTGGTCAAGAAAGTCCTTGTTTGTTGCGGCGATGACTTAGGATGGAATTATAACGCCAGATCACGTGATTTCCACCGACTCTATCAACCGAGAAAGCCGTCCTAGGGAGGGGAAACAAACGAGCTATCTCGCCTGATTGGATCTAGCGTCATGAATTCCGTCCTAAAAGGGGTAGATACAAATACGAGTTTTCTCAACCGGTACTGAAGTTGACCCTTACTGAGCTTATAACCTGTTCACACTGGGATATCGGAACTATCTTAAACCGCCGAACTCTCTTAAACTCTCTGAGAGAGTTCCACAAACTCTCTGAGAGTTTAAAGTTTCTTCGATCTAGAGACAGTCACGACCATTCACTCTCGCTGGCTGTAAAGCTTCGCATTAACTGATTGGATGTTGCGTGCGGTTTTATCTTAAGCGCATGCGCAAACAACACAGTGACGTTTACTGAGTTATCGTAGGTAAGTTTTTTTATGTGAACAGGTTTCCAGTCCCGGGGGGGTACCACCTCAAAATTAAGAGAGTTCGGTGGTTTAAGACAGGAACTATCTTATCCGATATCCCAGTGTGAACGTGGTATTACGCTCTTGAGAATCAGTGCAATCCCTAGGGGCGAATTGCTTATCTACCTTCCAGCGAAGCACCAGTCAAACAGACAAGTAACGGAAAGATACTCCAGCCGACATAGTAGAATCGGAAGAGACTTAAGAGTTAGCAGTCCACCCCCCGCCCCTCAGAATAGCCTGTGAATTAATTATTAAGCAACTTAACCTTTTAAAAGATAATTTCTTATGACAATAATACTCATGAGAATTATGACAACTGGTAATAAGGTCATTTTCTATGAACAGTTTGAACATTGTATATTTTTTTAAATTGATATTTTTTTCCCTATAAAATTGACTTTTATTGTATTTAAGAACTGTCTCTAAGTAATAAAATACTATCAGCAAAAATATGTTACAATATTAAATGCATAAAAAATAAATTTTGAAATTTCAAGTAAGCAGAGCAATGTCAGAGACAGGAGAATGACACTTAGACTGAGAAATAACAATGAAAATGACAGGGGAGACAAAAAGTAAGGTCTGCTTGTCCAATATCATAGCTATACACACAAAAATGAATTTCACTTAGTTAACTTTAAAAATTTAATACAAATAAGGCTTCCTCACTGATTGAGCTTTCACTGCAGAATTAAGGCAAATAAAAAAGACAGGGTAATGACATTCAATAAAAATACTTACCAAGATATAATTGAAAATCTAAGTTTGCTAAATCTATGCTTGTTTCTGGAAAAAAAAAATGTATATATCATACATTTAACATCATATTTTTCATTATTTTTTCACATATTGGTACATAATACAAGGCCATATTTTACATCTCAAAATATTCCTCATTGTTTTTTAAATGTTATTTATATGCTTTTTTATATAATATTAGTTTTTTAAAATGTTAATTTAATCAATGCCCTTCTATTTACTTATTTTTTATATACTTACTTATTTTATTTTATATTTACTCAGTACTTAAGTTTATTCCTATTTTTTCATTCGACTTAAAATAAATGTTAATCTTAATAATTTCTTAAATTCTTCAATTAATTTCATTTCTGTTTTATGGGTATAGATGGCAGCACTAAACATTTCTTTTTAAAAAACCTAATTACAATATAGTTTCCTTTTTCACACCAGATGGCACGATGGCAGCAATGTTCTGATTCTCAGCAACTTATGACCATATGTTCTAATAGTCCTAACCTAATCTGTTTGCATCCTTACATGCTTTAACATTGTGAATCAACTTTATAACGTTTTGGATCCTTTTATGTAATTGAGGTATTGTGCTCTTATAATTTTTAATATCATGTGTGAGGTGTATCTTTCTTTAGATCTCTTGGTATTTTCTTTTCTTTTATGATGCGCTGTTAGGTGTTACATTTTGTCATTTTAGGCTTAATGCCGACAAAATTGAATGAAATAACGCATCTTCACTAAGAATTAACCAACAAGCACCTCTGATGATTCTGTGGGTTATTCATAGTTTTTTTTTTTTTACATACTGATTTCCTATGTTCATATCTTGTTTATCTTTAGAATTTTACCATTTGTTAATATATTTGTGATTTCATCTTTATTGTATAATATATACTTTCTCTGATGATGCCACTGTTCACAGGGGGAATTCTGGTGTAATATGACTGTTGCCAGATGCTAGGTCAATTACTTTCATATTATGACTCTGGAATGACAACAAAGGGCATTATTTATTACTTTTTCAGAAAAATAAAAACCATTAAAAAATTATTTTTTTCAATTTTTAGTATTAGATGATAGTTTTTAATAATTTAAATAACAAACATATCGCAAATATATTTGGATGGTCAACTTTTAACAACCACTTTTGTGCTAAGCTGGAGGTAAGGACTCGCAGGGGAATGACATTTATCACATAAAAAAATGTATTCAAGCGGCATATTATTTATAAATAATGTTTTAGGCTATAATACAAACGTAAAAACATGTGATTTGCGTATTCTAGCATTCTGTTTTATTTTTTATACATGTTTATTCATTATTTCTAAAGTGGGGACAGGAATTTCGCCGTTTATAGAAAATGGCCCAGTTATGTTACACAAGTAACAGTAGTGGGCTTGTTACCATTACATAAATAAATGACATTTTTACAAAACTTTGACTCTGAACAGTCGGACCGATAAGACTGCTACATGAACTGAAATGCAACTAAAAACAAAGCACTTACGCACTCTCAAGCTGGGTAAATTTAAAGTTACTATTCCCACTTAAACTATGTGAACACCCACATGTTCAAAATATGGCACATATCAAGCCAAATGAGAACACAAAGATAACATTAAGTAAAAAATATTTTAAGCTTGGTAGATGAGAATTTTTCTCAGCAAGGGGTACTATTTTTTTAAAAATGCAGAGTTTGCTACAGGTATGTATACTAGAATTAAAAGTTAAGACTCCGGACCCTCATGATTAAGGCGTAGCGTAGTGTTTCTTAAAAATTTAAATAAATCCGGAAATGGCGAAATTTAAGAGAAAAAATTCAAATTGGCCCATAAAAATGGCTCTGAAATGCTTATAAAAATCGAAGAATGAAAATATAAAAAAATCCTACGTAGCACCATATAGAATTCAATTGTGAATGCTTGTAGTAAAATTTAAAGGAAATCGGTCGAGCGGTCCTTGAGTAATGCAAGCAGGTAAAAAAATGTTTTTAAAAGAATGAGTTTATAGAGTTTATTACCGGCATATTTGTCGATGTAACTTTTGTAATAATTCGAATTTTAAAAAAATGTTTTTGAGTTATATTCTACTCATTGTAAGTTATCAGAAAAAGCACAAAATAAAATTCTATTTTTTGAATGTTTCAAACTAGTGTCCTCCTTTTTGTTGGATTATAATTATTTAACACAAAATTGGTTAAAATTAAAACTGGTTAACTTATTAAAGCAAACTGGTTTAAATAACATTAAATTGCTATAAATAATAAAACGATATATTACCTTCGACAAGTCTTTTTTTCTTTTTGTACTGAACTTAAAAACTACGTTTCCTTGAACATGAGCGCTGAGTGCTATATAGCATATGTCCAGATCAAATGCTCAGATTGATGCAATAATCCTCAATGTTTATTTCTAAAGCAAGTTTGCACTCGTTTCATCGACCGCGAAGAAATGTAAAGTTGAGTGATATTTGCCAAAATCAGGTGTTTCTTATGAGATTTGTGCCGAAGCTTTTTATGTGGACGTTCATTCAATCAAACACCGCTAACTGCTAAAGTCGCACCTGGGTGCAGATAATCCCAATGTTTTTCACTCCTGAAATTTTACATAAGAGGAATATACCAACAATTTTGCCAGATATAGCGGGATCGCCACTTTACAAGACAACAAGTTAAATTATAAAAAAATTCAAAACCATACATAAGTATCAAAACTCAATTAATAAAAAAAAAACCTCAGAATATTGCTCACAAGACGAAAAAAAAATACAACAGTACAAAAATTTGGACTTGCAGAATTTTTTTTTTTCACCAGTTACTCATTTTTTTTCACCTGTTTTCTTTCTTTTCCGTTATATTTCCTTCTAAAAATGGAGCTATATGGTATGCAAGGAGAGAAAATTATGGTTACTCCATAGCTGCCAACCTTTCACTAATCTTCCGTAATGCCTGGATTAATTTAACCCAGGTTAACCACATTTCGAACCAGAAAATTTATTTCATGAATGCATATTTATTTAATTCCAGGTTTCTACGTGGAATATATTTATTTTCATTTCTTAAAATTTCTGGTTTGAAACGTATTAAACCAGGGTCAAATTAACGCAAGTATTACGGAAGATTAGTTTGAGGTTCGCAGCTATGTTACTCATGCTGCGGGACAACTAATAGCCAACAAATCCTAGGCAAATGCATACAATTTTCACCTATGTCGCGGAAATTTGTCGTTTCTGTATGCTGTGCGCCATCTAGACGATTAAAAGGTGATAAAGCTCGCTACATTTATTACACATCCGTTTATTTAGTCAAATATACAATTTCACTCAAATCAAAACTCTGATTTTCGTTCATAACTTTAATAATAAAGATATTTAAACAAAGTGCACAACAGACTTGCCTACCTTTGAATGAAATGTAACGATATCATGTTAGTGTTAGAAGTTGTTACCATGCATATCCAAATAGCGCTGAACTAGACGCTTCAAATTTCCGTATCTAGTTAACATTACATACTGTCTCACAAACCGAAATACCGCACCCTTGCAATACTTTCATGATTGCATTGCACTAAAGTGAAGTCTATTAAAAATTTCATTTAAATATTATTATTTTGTTAAAGTTGTGAACAATAGTTATGTTTATATTGGAGCGAGACACCTTGTAAAGATGACTGAAAAGGATTAAGATCCTGATTTCCTATACAAATATTGTTTCTTATAGTGTGCTCTACCGCATCTTCGCACCGTACAATTTGTACGTGGAGTTCCGACAGTTCTCAATATCTGAGAATTTGTGATATTTTTTTTCTCCTCGTGGGTAGACGCTAATCAGAAAAATGGTTGAAATTACCTTTAAAATTCTCTTGGTATAAGTATAATTCTGACAACATTAAAATTAGAAAATTTACTCGCATAGAAATTAAAATTGCCAAGAAATATCAATTTGGCCATTGCCTCTCCTGTAGAATGAGTTAGTTGACGTTTTTATTGGTCTTATTTTGCGTTTTCTGACTACCTTAAATCAATTTTGGAACTTTCTAATAAAATACCCTCATTAACATGGAATGGTAGCATACGTTAATTTTAGGTACTGGCCTATAATTTTTACGTTTTCCACTACCAACCAACTCTGTGCCCTCTCAAAGATAATTGTTTTATAAAATTCTGTAGCCTGAAATTAGACTAGTCCGCTTATTTTGTGTAAATATTTAGTCATGTTTATAGGATTTGTATGTGCATTCATTATTTCCATTAAAAGTGTTAAACTATCATATTTATTTATTAAAAATCTTCAAAAAAATTCGACTAAATAGTTAAAAATTGTATGGTTGAGAGGGTGGGAGCAGGCATGCGTACGAACCCGCTACCTTTCTAGGGTTAATAATGCAATACATTTTGATCTTTCGCTTTAGAATGTTGATCTGATGATATACGTTAGCGAATTCTGAATAATAAGAAAATCCTTCGATGCTCTGTAAAATAGAATTTGTAGTCAGAGAGGCTTTCAAAACAGCGCTACCATTTTATTGCTGATGTTTATCACTCATCTTTGTGTTATTGACAGACATAAGTATTGTACGTGTTACTTAAATGTGGTTTTAAAACTAAAATTCTTTGATAATATAATCGATTGACTCAGCTTAATGTTTGGAATCCTCTGATCTTAAAGACACCAATATATTAATGATTTCCAATAAAATGACCAGTCTAGCTTGTCATGATCTTACCGTACTAAGCCGTAAATTAACGAGCTACACCCGTCATATAACTAAAGTTACTTAAATTTTTTTACTACGAAATAACTTATACAGTTATATACAATATAAACTTGCGTCCAAGTATATTTTGGTTAATAGCATGTTTAAACTATCAAATGAACGTTGTTTTCTGTAAAGAAAAAAATTCTTCTTTCATGCTCAATTTTTCATGATTAAATCTTACATTTAAGAAGTCCATAGAAATAGTTCAGTTTTTCTATTTTCTCGACTTGAAAATTACGTATATTTTGATTAAAATCATTATTTTCTATATTCTAAGATACCTGCGTAATTTCTTCTAGATTAGACGTCCTCGAAGTAAAAACGCAATGGCGGCTCCTAGGAATTTGCAGTTTCCAGATGCAGAAAAATTGGCGCAAGAACTAGTAAGTTTATTTTGTTGAATTATGATAAAAACAACTTGCAGATTTTCTGAAACTTCAAAGCTGTTCTTAAGATGAATTCTTAATTTTGGAAAGGAAAAAGAGACAAATGGCTGTTGTTAACTGCTCATAAATAAGTAGATAAAACAACGTTCAGAGAACCAAATTATTCACCAAATATTGCATGTCGTTTTCTGTAGCATTCAGCGTATCTTCATCAGCGATGACTGTACGCTGGATGCTACAATACCGGAATGCAATATTTAGTAAATATTTTGGTGCTCCAATCGTTGTTTTATTTACTTGTGGCATTTAGCGCTATATAGCATATCACTTTTCGGGCTAATTACTGTTGGACTTTGAAAGCATCTCGCCTCTAAGTGTAACCCTTTAAGTCCTGACCCGCACAATTGTGCGGGTGATACTAAAGTAAAAGAGAATGACTATTTCCTGTTTTTGCGAGATTTAAAACCAAATCTGCACATTTATGAGAGTTAATTGGCTTCAGATGTTTTGATAAGACACAACTAGGGGGCACCAACTACAATACAGGGTTAGATTTTCTGCTTTTAAAAAGACTATCATCTGACAGCAATAGACAAAAAGTATGTACTGTCGTAATTTCTTTTAAATATGATTTTTAGTGTTTGCTTAGATTAAATTTTTCTTTTCATATACTTTATTCATGATTTTAATTGATTTTGTCTTTGATAAATTTAATTAGGCTTTACAAATGTTGAAAAACAAATGACCCGCACAATTGTACGGGTTCGTCCTTTACCACTTCCGAAATGGGCACAATTCCTAATATATAAAATTTTTATTTTTAAGTGATTTTTTTTAACTTATGTTTTTAGCAATTTATTTTTTATTAATTACATTTTTAAATCGGATTAATTTTAAATTAATAGGTTTGTACTATTCATGATTTCTATTTAAAAATGATAGTATTAGATATATAATATGCACATGTAACGAACGGTATGTTTCTGCTCTGAGTTATAGATGTCATATATGATTTATAAGTTTTATATGAGTTACATGCATATCACGAGATAGATTTTTAAGTTTGATAAACTCATTTCATTTTTTTGACACAGCAAGGAAACCACCAGGAATAAATAATAAATTATGGAAAGTTCAGCAAATGCTCCACAGATTCCATAGCGCCTGCTTGAATTTACCAGGAGATCAGAGAAAATTTTCCATAGATGAGTAGACGATTCCTTTTTTAGGACGTGCTTCAGTAAAGCAGTAGATAAAAAAACAAACCACACTCTGTTGTAACGGTATCACCTGGGATAGTTTTAATTTTTTTAGAATATCAGTGGGAAAGTACAGATCTGGTCCACAATGATCTGGGTTTAGGACCTGCTGTAGTCCTAACTCTTGTTCAAATCTACGTTTATGTACTTCGATCGGTATTTCAACAAAATACCGCTGCTGAAAAAACTAAAAAAAAAGAAATTTGAAGGATCAGGCACAATCCAAACGGAGTGAAGAGCGTACCATTTGTCAACGGCTCTTAAGAGGGGTGCGAACATTGAAAAGCCCAGAAAATAAAATTATAGTCGTCTGTCCAAAAACAAAAATTGTTTCAAACGTTTTCATTGTGGCTGATGAAAATTATCTCAATATTTTTTTTTGCTTAAACTTTTATCTTTAGATATTTGCACACATAATCCCAAACTACACAATTGTGTAGATTTAGCCCAAAAACGGCTGCATTAAGACCGAACCCGCGCAATTGTGCGGGTCCTCCCTTGGTATAACCTGATATCGGGTATTTTTTTTTTTTTTCAATCAAATACGGTCCTATCGATAAGGGGAAACCACCCAAACTTTCAATTTCTACCAAAAAAACTCCCGGTCTTAAAGGGATACAAGCTCATTCATAAATCTACACATCATCGTGTTATGTTTCAATCATCCCTTTCATCGAGAAATTTGTAGTTGAATTCAAACAGCCAAATGTATATAAAAGTAAAACATTTAGCGCTTTTTAAATCCTTATGATGCCTTCTCATTGAGTGAACGGAGATTTTTTTTAGTTCTGCAGCTGTTTTTATATGAAACAAAGATTCAATTATTACTTCTGTTAATTTTTTTTTATTATATAATTGCTTCCGACAAGTTTCTTTTAGTTGTATCCGCCTCCATAGAATTTCATTTCAGTTAAGATTTGGGCTATTTTCACACCATTCCAGCTGAGAGATGTAATTATGTGAAAACCATTTATTGCATAAAGTAGCAACATGACATAGAGCTGAATTCGGTTGAAATAGAAATACTTCATTATCTTCAAAAAGATTAAGTATGGAGAGCTTCAGGTTGGTCCCAAATCAATATTCCTTATATATTTTTTGACATTTATATTAAAATTAATCGCACGAATTCTGTCCACAACTTTCGATCTTTTATAAAATCAGAACATGACACGAATTGGGCGTTTCATGGTAGGCTTAATGCGATCAGAATGCAGATACTTTCGTATTTCTCTTACATATTTTATACCATCACTATCAAGCATTGAAATTTTTTATCTCATCTCTCTAAATAACTCTCTCCCACTCTCATTTTTCACTGTCCAGTCAATATGCATTATAATTCAAAACTTTTGTCAACCTTAGGGATAAAAAAGTTTTGTGGAATTTTAGAACTGAGACCAAATTGCTGCAGTCTGCTCAGAACTGACCTTGGCTTCAATTTCAGATTGCAGTGTGCCATTGCATTTTATACACACTGCAAAAATAGTAAACACAAGTTCTCTATTTTTCTATCGTCCGCCTTATTCATCTTCCTTGGTTAACTTTCCTTAGGATTTTCCTCTGATGTCTTCATAACTATAACCTCCATCACTTAACAGTGTGTTATTTCGTAATCACTCAAATATTTCTGACATTTAAAAAGAATTACTGTGCTTTGCTTGCCCACTTATTGAAAGGACACATATAAATTTAACAACTTGATAACAATCATAAAACACATTGATAAAAGTCGTTTTATCAATTTTAATATACAGTAGATTCCGGTTATTTGGAGCACCGCTTAGTTGGGATAAAATGCAGGAACAAAATGGAAAAATAATTATTATTTCTGATAATTGGGATATCCACTTTATCTGGATAAATGTTTGTCAACAAGACCAAGTTTTGCTAACTTTTTCTGCTTATTTGTCTGTAACTTCTATTAAAGTATTAACAATTGAATGCAATTTATTGCCTTATATTTTTGATTAAATTATCTTTCCATCTTATATATATATATATATATATATATATATATACACATATATAATGGAATTACAAATGTAAAAATAAACAGGAAATCAAATTTCAAAAACTAAAACTATAAATAGCTCACGGATTCGTCAGAGGAGCTAACGCAAACTTAATTTATAGTAAAGATATGCTATTTCGTCGAATATTGTCGCAATTAGACCTAAAATGACAATATCTAGTCCATTATAACATATGGAATATTCCCAAATAATTGAAAGAAATCGAGATCCATAAAACAAAATATTAACACAAGATATCCAGAAAATAAATTGTAATAAAAGAGATAAATAAAACCTAAAAAAGTAATGTACATAACTCACTAGGAAATAAGACGTAGATGATGGAGAAAGATATAAGATTTTGGACCATGTGGACAAGTGATATCAAAGCTATTACACAGCAAAATGTGAATAATAATAAAAATAGTGCTGTCATCTATCGTTAAAAAGTGAAAACAAAATACTGGTGCTGCCATCTATCAGTAAATGGAAGTATAAATGAACGAAAGGTGATAATAAAGTAATTATTGTAAATATATAAGAGGACACGAGTTTCAAAACTGACCTTATCCAGAAAAGAAATTTTAGTATACCAAGTTTTGTTCCCATATCCCCAGTATGATATATTAGGTGAATTTTGAAAGTAAACCAAAATCTTATAATGCCAGAAATACATAACAAAACTAGTTTTGTTGCAAGTTTACTAACATATTAAATGTATAGATAAAACACGATTTTTATTCGATTGATTGATTAGGCGAGTTTTACAATCCACCTCTTCATATATACAGGGTGCTTCATGGGGTATAGACATAGCTGCCAACATCAAACTAATCTTCCGTAATACTTGCGTTAATTTGACCCTGGTTTAATACGTTTCAAACCAGAAAACTTTTTAAGAAATGAAAATAAATATGTTCCACGTAGAAACCTGGAATTAAATAAATAAGCATTCATGAAATAAATTTTCTGGTTTGAAATGTGGTTAACCTGGGTTAAATTAATCTAGACATTACGGAAGATTAGCGGAAGGTTGGCAGCTATGTATAGAAAATAAAGCATTGAATAACTTTTGAACAGAAAAAGAATTTTATTTCAAAACTTCGGAATTTACGCGAGAAGAAAGGGAATTAAAAGATGAGGTTATCAAAATGTTGTCCATCTGAGGAGACAACGAAGCGAAGTCTTGCCCGAAATTCGCGATAACCTTCTTGAGTTGGTCTGTTGGAATCAACCTTATAACACTTGTTATCGCTGTTTTCAGCTCTTCTATGGTTTTTGGTCTATCTTTGTAGACTTGATCTTTTACATAGCCCCATGCAAAGAAGTCTAGTGGTGATAAGTTATGGCTATAAGGCAGGCGGGCAAAAAAGGTCCAAAGCCAAAGGTATTCTGGAATCCTCTTGCGATGACACGATTGTCATAGTGACATCTGAGCAAGTCCAGGATGTCTCCTATTGAATGTGAAGGAATCCATCCTGCTAAAACCATGTGTCACGAATCCAGGCGTCATTGTAGGCATCAGGAAAACCTCGCTGTCAAGAAGTCGAGATAACGTTATACAGCGGGGAACAAAATAAGAAGAATGCAAAAAAACCAAAGAAATCAATCCTCATTTTCAATGTAAATGCGCAAATTTTTGTGTTAAAATTAAATACATGATATTCCAATTAATATTAAAATATTTTTTTACAAAAAGTATACATATTTTTTGTAATTTAATTAAAATATGTATTTTGCTAAATTTATGCTGAATCAAAATAAGAATGCCTTAAATATTTCGAAACTGCGGCTCGTGATAGGTGCATATTTTCGCATATCATTTAATAAAGCATTTAAGAAATTCTGAGCGCATTCTTTTAGTTCTCAAAACTTTCTGAACTGATTTCGAAAGAGCCGAAATTCTAGCTTATAACAACATCTGAATGTCATTTCAAAGAATTTCAGAAAATATTAAATGTTTAGACTGTTATTTTTAATTCCTTAGTATCCAACTACTTAGTACTATAAAATCTACAGAGGGCCGAAAATTCTTTCGAAACGATCCGAAAGTTTGATTGTTCGCACAGTCGCAAGCAAAATAAGGACTCAAAAGGAAATTGGGAGCGATAAAGACGTCAGGATCAATATAATAGACTATAAGAAGAGCAAAAAAATATGTGGAATCCTTAAATATGTAAAACCATATCGGTGCCCACGTTTAACTTGTGGCCATAAAAATGCTCGTATTCAGTTTGCTTAGAAACACCTGAAGCAACAAACAAATAAGTCTAAAATTATTTTAAGTTAAGAAGAGAAGTTTAATTTCGATGGTTTAGGTGGTATTCATTCATATTGGCATGATCTTCGAAAGGTAAATGCCGCATTTTCTGCGCGTCAACCAGGTGTAGGCTCCCTAATGGTTTGGGCTGCTTTTTCCTAAAGAGGTCAGCTTAGAATTGCTTTTCTAGAAGGAAGACAAAATAAACATACCTATATTCACATGTTAGAACGCCATTTGTTAAACCAGAATGAAAACAATTGCTGGATTAACTTTACTTTTCAGCAATACACCCTCAATTCACTCTGCTAAAGACGCAAAGAAGTGGTTTGAAGATAAGATTGATACACTTGATTGCCCAGCCAGTAGTCTGGACCTAAATTCCCCGAGAACGTTTGGAGTGAAATATTGTACTGCGCAATATCCACAGACAAAATGGTCAAATAATCCAGTATTGCACGAAGCAGAATTAAAATCTGCCATTTGTGCGGCATGGTATTTTTGTCTCCTCGACAAGTTCGAAGCTTTGTTAAACTTTATGCCACAAGGCTGCATTGTAATCATTAAACACAAAGCACAATTGGCATGTAATATTTCTATAATTGAGAAAAATCTGTTCCATTCTTACCATTTTACTCCTATTGCATATCCAGTGAAAATGCAATTTATTATATTGTAACAACTGTTTTACAATATTTTCTTTGTATATGCCCATTTGGTTGGTTAAAATCAATCAATTTATATGGTTTATATGTGGATTAATATAATTACATTTATTATTTCGTCAAATGATTGCGCCTATCATTTTGCACCTCGGTGCCTGTGCGTGCCCCTGAATTCATGGGCCAAGCTGTAAGGGAAGGTAAAGTACATATGAAGAGGCGATTTTGATAATAGCAATGTGGGGTCGGAAATGAAAAGTTTTGGCGAAAAACAAGAAATTCGGAGGAAATGGAAACAAGCGTTTTATTGACATGACAATTATGGTAAGTTCTGAAATATGCCACCACCAACATCGATAATACCTGGTAGCGTCTAGCAAGTGATTGCCGTATCCTGTCGAAGGTTCCAGATGTATCATCTATGAGACACCAATTGACTCTGATGAAGATCTCATTGCAAAACTTTCAGTCGTTGCTGCAAATGTTCGTGAAACACTTTGAATCTGCTAAAAAGTACGCCAGTCACTTGCTCAAATTGGCCGATGGCAGCGTCTAAGCACTTACTGTAATTGTTATGTCAATAAAACCCTCGTTTTCATTTCCTCCGCATTTCTTGCTTTTCGCCAAAACTTTTCATTTCCGACCTCACATTGCTATACCAAAATTACATCTTTGTGTACTTTACTTTCCTTTACAATTTGGCCCATGAATTCGATGACACCGTGTGTATATATACATTGGTACTGCTGAAGACACTTTAGCATAATGTGCCAATCAAACCTCAAAGTAATATTTTCCCAAAGATTTTCTATAATTTTTGTCACAAGTAAATATTCAAACTTTTTCATATGATCAAAAAGCCCTTAGAGCCAAGATCCGTAACGCGGGACCCACGTCCACAGGGGAAGAAAATGCAATTTCATTTTTAAGAGGGGGCAATCGAGAGTAGTTAATATAAGTTGTCCAAGAAAAATGGCTACCTAAAATTAAAGGTTGTTAATCAAAAAACGCTTAGTTTTATTCATAGAGAGAAATTGTTGACGAAAACTGTTTCTTCTGTTCTTAATGAGGTGCTAAAATGAATAATAAAATACTATATCATTATTATCAAAGTTACCAAATGTGAGTGTCTGACTATTAAATACGTGAAAATTTTCACGTTGCTCTAACTAAGCGTAAAACAACAGTGAAAAATGTACAAGCCGGAATTAAACCCGGATCCTTGGAATAAAGCTCCAATGCTCTACCATTTAGCTACGAGGACGATACCAGGCTTGGCATCTCTCTTAAATGTTGGTAAGGCTGCAACCGCAGCACAAGATGGAAAATTAATTAAAAATTATGTGAGTGTCTGTTTAAACTGTTTTGGAGCAGATAATGCATTTTTATTTCACACTGAGGTAAGGTGGATAGCGAAGGAGAATTTATTAAAAATATTTTATATTTATTCATTTCAATTATGTTTTGAAATTTGCTCCCCCCCCCCACCCCATATCGCATCAATATTTTTTCTATTATTTTTTAATTGATTCCTTCCTCTGTATTTCAACTCTCCTTTAGGATTTTTTATGCCTTCTTTTTTAAATGTTTTTAGAAGCTTGTAGCCCATTCGGCCTTTTTTAGACTTAATCCAATTGAAAAAGTTTCGCGTTTTAAACAAGAATTAGATGCTGAGGTGAGGACACTCAGAAAAAAAGTTTAGATTTAGAGGATTATTAACCTTCTAATTGACTGTCTTGTATTTTAAAGTTTCCAGAAAAATACCTCAAATTGGCTGTGGAGAAAAATATTTTGAATAGTATTAAGTTTTAAAAAATATCTAAGATGAAGGGTACTTCATCACAAAATTGGGAAAGAAAATTTAAGCTATCCTGTAATTTAAGAGCATTTTTATGAAAATGAAGGAAAGCTTACATTTACAGAAAATTTCCAGAACATTTTAAAATTAATTTCAGTGATCTTTTACGCATGTGATTTTTTTTTCTTTGTTTTTTCTTTCCAGTTAGAAACTGTCTGTGAAGATGAAGGGTGATATTACATGTTTTATCGTCAAAGAATTCAGAAAGTTTGATTCCTTCTGCTATGTCAACATTTTATGCTTTTATTTTAAGATGTTTTATATTACTATTTTAAAGATGTTTTATATTGATTTTTTATTAATTAATTTTCCTGTAACTTTGAAATATTTTAAAACATTTTATTAAAGGAAGAAATTTTAAGCTTTTTTAATTCACACGAAGACATACTTAAATATATAAATTGTGTACAATCGTGAGAAAAAGGTACCCCCCCCCCTCTCCTAATTCTACTGCACACCAGCATATAAAAATTATATTTGTATCAACCGATTGATAATAATGTAATACCATGCATGGATTAGGGTTTCAGGGGCAATTAAAAATTGTACAACGTTTATTTTCTTTTAACCCACATTTGAGACTTTTAGTTCTTTGGATGAAATCAGCTCGGGAAAGTGTATAGTTTAAGCATTTTTTATTAGATTTTAATAGCTACAAAAGAGGATGTGATAAGAATTATTTATATATTTTAGAAAAAAATAAGATCTTACAGGAAAAAGTACCCGGGTATTTATTTAGTAAATGGGAAAATTGTATAAAAAAAAATAGCTAAATATAAAATAAAATTTACATATTTTTACGCATTTCTTTTCAAAAAAAAAAATAAATAAATAAATAAATACAATTCTGAATTACTTTCTCGAAAATCCAGCTTATCGTGATGTGTTGATGAAAAAGCAGATTCTGCTGGGGCCGTCGCGTCGAAAAAGAAAAAAAAAAAACTTTCTTCTTAGAAATAAATCTTTGACTTCTTCCATTTTTAATTGAAAATATTTGTATTGTAAATTTTGCATTATGTTTATGACGATTGTAGGGGACGTGGGGGATGAATGGGACATTTTCACAAAAATATTTTTTTTAAATATTTTTTTTTAATTTAATATCAATATTATCTATCACATTTCATACATAAGGTATTTGTCTACATCTATGCACAATATTTAGTTTAGATTATTATTATACAGTAAAATATTATAAAAAAAAGAGCTGCTCTTTGCCCCAATCATCCCACAGCAAGGGATGGATGGGACACAAATATTTTCCTCCCTGTATTCGACGTTACTTAATAAAAATTTGCAATTCTAAACTTATATGTAATTATATTTGTTATTTATGATCTTATAATATGGCTGTTATATCTCAGCGTTGGTAATAACTTCTTTTACTGCAGTTATAACTTGTAATGCAAACTTTGACTGTTTATCTGTTCTTTTTTCCTACCTACGAGATATTTTAGATATGAAATGAAAGTGAAACTTTTCTTTGAAATACGGCTTAGCTAATAATTTTTATTCACAACTTATTAATTAAATGTATCTTAGATATCACGCACAACTGAAATTATGTTAAGGGGAGTGGGGTTTATTTAATCAAAAGTTCAAAATTCAATATAATTTCTCCACATTTGATCAATAAAACATACTACTTTTAACAATTCTATCTGTTTTGATAAAGTTTAACTAGAAATTTTTTGCTAAAATATTTAACCTTTTATTACAATACAATAATTATTTTTAATAATCAATATAATTTTAAATAATAAACAACCTTATATGATACGAAAACTTTTTAGCACTATTAACATAAATTATTAATTTATCAACCTGTATAATATTTAGTTAATAAATTTTTTAACATCTCTAGAGGTGAATGAGACTGTCCCATTTATCTCCATTTACAAATGTCCCAACCATCCCCATGATGTATATATTCAATTGTCAGAAATTATTTTGTCACAATGGTTAATATTCATTAATTTTAATTAAAAATATTGAAACTTCAAATAAATAACTACAGCATATCTTAATTGCTTATATTGTATAAGATATTTGACAAATTCAAATGTAAAAGAAAATTACTTTCAAGCAGAGTTTCAGGAAATGCAACTCTGAAGAAAAATGAAAACATCCATGTGGTTTTCCTTTTGGTTCTGAAGCACGCTATGGTAGTGTCTTATATGAGAATAGAAAGCAACTTAAAAAAGATGTTTATTACCTGAAATATTTAAAATGTCCCATCCATCCCTTGTCCCATTCATCCCCCAGCTCACCTACATAAAATGATAAGATGCATGCAAAATACAAAACTTTTAAAAAAGTCATTTTTTAAAAGTTGATTAGTTATAATTAGATTTTAATATTAATACAACAAGTTTTATTTCGATTTCATTTGAAAGGAATCTAATTTTTTAAGGTGTTTTAAGTATCATATTGTATTAATTTTATTTTGTTTTTAATCTTCAGTTGGCCTAACTTATTTGTTACAAAAATTTAACATTAAATGTAGAACTAATTGAATGAAATATCTGTCTCTTCTCGGCATTAAACAATGTAGGAAATATATATATACATATATTTTAATTTTTCTTCAAATTACGTTTTTGTTTCATATGTCAAGTTTTTTAATAACTACTGCATTCATACGAACTCATTCCAAAATTAATGGGTGTATCACCAGGCTCTATGTATGCGGTATTGCATCACAATGTGTGATGCATTTTTCCAATGTATAATTCAAAATATTTCATCCCTGCAGTAATGCAGGTTGCTGTAGTTTGGACAAAATCTTCCAATCTGAACGTAAAAAAATCTATAATCAAAACATAAGAAATTAATTTCCCTGAAATTTAGATACCCTATTTCCCACTCAGGAACGCTATGAATGCAAAAATAAATTGTTGAATCTTTACTGCTAATGTTTAACAATATTATTGCTGTGATACGGTAAGAAATTAAGAAAAAAAAAAGTTTCACTTAAATTTTGTTACCTTATTCCCTCCTAAGAGGTGATGTAAACACAATTCAATGTTATGTTGTGTATGTTTTCAATTTTTCTAAGATTATATTAATGAATTAATAAAATGCAGTATGATATTAAACGAATAACAAACGAAAACGCGGTACCGGGATTTTTTAATATTTTTTATGTTGGTGTTGGTATGCAATTTGAAATACTAATAAAGTACCAGCTAAATACTATTATCCCCTTTTTAGCGAAAATTCTGCATGCCAATCTATTGTCAACGCCCATCTTAACAATTGGTCATCTTTATACAAATGTCATATACAAATCCTCCTATTCCATACAATAGCCTTTTCGCTCCCAAGTTCAAACGTGGACGGACACCCCACATAATTGCTTTCATTTTTTGAAGAAATATGAATGTTTTGAAAAGAACATCATTTCACGCGGTTTTTTAATCTTCTCACCCTTTTATCTTGATTTTAGGAGTAACTGAAATGCCATTCTGCATAAATTTAGCACATATATTAGGATTACTTCTGAAATGTGTTAATGGAATATTCCATTAATGATTTTCAAAAAGTCTCAAATAAATTGCAAAAGCTAATTTCAAGGCATTTGTTACTATTCACTTTACAATTGCACAGTTATTTTTCACTTCGGAATTTAGCTATTATTTTTTTTTTAAAGGTGGTCAAAAGATACCCCCACGTGTACGTACAGCTGTAATACTGTATCAAATTTTCTGATATATTTTAATACAATTTAATACTTTATAAAATAAGTTCAATTGAAGAATTTTGTTAATCTTACCTTAATCGTGGAATATAAAATTCGTACAATATTATTTTTTATATAAAGTTTAATTCACAAATCATATAAAGTAAAGTCTGTTAGTATACATCACTATTTTGAGATTCTGTTATTTTTCTTATTTTTATTTGTCATATTAAAACATGTAGGCTGTCTTAATTTTAAGTATATAAGTCAAATAAATAATAAGGAAATATTTGAAATACAGAATAAATTTTAAATACGAAAAGAATATTTTATGATTATTAGAAATTTTAACCTTTTTGTATCCCAACTTTACAGAAAAGTCATTTCTTTAATACTATTTCTAGCGGTGTCAAGGACACCTTTTTAAAATTTTGATTTATGTTTATTTTGCTAGTAGTTTTTGAATGTAATAGGCATAAAAAAGTCTTAAATGTATTAAAAAGGATTTGTAGTTGTTGCAATTTAAAAACAAGTGGGTAAGTGTGATCACAGATCGCACAGAGGGTTTCGTTTAATATTCCTTTCAAAACACTTTATCCTTTTGAAAAATCTGTTAGTTCCACATTTCGCAACAAGAGGCGCACTCTATTCTAAACAAACCTTTATCCGAACGAAACTCCGTTTTACATACTATCCATAGATATATTAGTCGAGGGGATTGAACCCATAGCACCCGAGATAAGTAGGCGCCCCTGGCGGTAAAAAGTGGAACTAAAATATGTAAGGCTATGGTGCATAATATGAAAGCATGGTCAAAGGGGTGTCGGCAAAAGTTGGAAAAGTGCTCCCCAGGTGAAAATGGTGGAGGTTAGAAAAATCGCTTAAAATATACAAGTTAGAGCACGGAGGAGTAAATAATATGACTTTTTGAAAATTTTATGATTTGTCGTGTGGTCTGAGGTATTCAGCTATACGTACAAAAATTCATGTGTCCAACTTAATTAGGGGCTCTCTTAGAAAGAATTGCTTAAATGACATATGTGGTAGCTCAAAGGATTAAACGTAAGACTTTTTCAAGATTTTATGATTTGTCGCCTGGCCTCAGGTGTTCTGCTATAAGTATGCAAAATTTCAAATCTCCAATTTAATAAGGGGCTCAGTTAGAAAGAATTGCTTAAAATACGCATGTGGGATCCCAAAGGGTTAAATGTATGACTTTTTCAAATTTTTATGATTTGTCGTTTGATGTGAGGTGTTCATCTATAAGTATGCAAAATTTGACGCCTCCAATCTAATTAGGGGCTCACTTAGAAAGAATTGTTTAAAATACACATGTGGGAGCCCAAAGGGTTAAATGTACGACTTTTTCAAAATTTTATGATTTGTCGTTTGATGTGTTGTGTTCATCTATAAGTATGCAAAATTTCAAGTCTCCAACATGTATAGTTTCTGAGAACGGGCTCTGTGATAGACAGACAGACGGACAGACAGAGGAGCGAGACGAATAGGGTTTCGTCAGATGAACGATTTCAGACACTTAAGTGTCTGAAACAAGAGTGTTCAATTTTAAGACGTTTTAAAATGTCTTAAAATTTTCAGACACTTCTTACGTCTGAATTTCAGACACTTCAAATGTTTGAATTTCAGACACTTCAAATGTCTTAATTGCGGCCATCTTTGAGCCTTTTTTTGGCCAATATGAAGCCATCTTTGACCAGTTTTATTTCTAAGCCATATATGCAGCCATGTTTGACCACATTGAATCATTTTTTATAAATTTGAATAATTTGTCACCATAAAGCAGAGCTGATTGCAGCGTGGGAAAAATGGAATGCTTCTCTGCCCCCTGATTTTAGTGTACCCCGAATTGGGTATGAAATTTTCATAAAGATGAAATTTTAAATTAGTTTTGACCTCATGAGGATTGTAATCAGTATTTTGTAGTTTTAGAATAGGATAATATCTATATATTCACCTAAATATGTATTTATGTGATATCATATATGCCCTACGGCATCAAAAATGTTTATTACTTTTAGTGAGAACTTAAAATTAATTCTTGTCCAAAGATCTAGTATTCATTCTCCCCCTCCCCCCCACTTCCTTCATATACTGTTACAAAAAAATTAAGCCTGTTGGATGCCGTCAAATACATATTTGGATAAATATATCATTTTCTTTAGCCTAGTCATGTTCCAAAAGTACAAAATATTAAAATAAGTATAAGATCAAAACAAATGTAAAATATCAGCTTTATGGAAATTTCATACCAAATTTAAGGGCTAAAGGCCCATAGAAACAGTCCAGTTTGTCCACGCTGCAATCAGCTGCGCTTTATTACAAGAAGTTATTCCCATTTATATAAAATGATTCACTCCTTCAGAAATAAACCCATTCCTGCTTTGTTGTATAATATTTTCCTATTTATTTATTTATTTATTTATTTATTTATTTTTTTTTTTTTTTTTGACAGTATAGGAAATGTGGTTCTAATAAGTTCCAGTACCAGCGGCTTACATTCATTAGCGTCCCTCCCCCCTAGTACATATTAGGATGTAAAAAAATCGGATTTTTTTTTTTATTTAAATAGGATTTTTATGATTTTTTTCCCCAGCATTCAAATACTGAACAGCTACCAAGAGTTTTAGGTTTCCAAAACAATTAACCCTCTAATTGCTAACATGATCTATGTTTTTGCACTTTAATTAATAATAAAATTATAATTATTAGTTAGTAATTACAGAAATTATAGAAACTGCAAATTAGTAGTTTCATTAGTTAATATACAATAATGTTATATAGGTTAATATTGTAATAATTATGTAAAACTTTATTAAATATGAGTGATATTTAACATTTATTAAAATTATTAATAACTGAATTTAATATTAAATTGTTAACACTACTTCAAATTAATAATTATTAAACAATTAACTCTCTAATTAGTAACACATTATACATTTTAAAGCTTTAATTATTAAAATGATAATTAATAATGTAGTATTCATTTTAGAATGAAAAGGAGGCACTCGTGAGGAAATATATTAGTAATGTGTTTAGTAATGATATAAGAAAAAAAAAAAGATTTTTTAGTGTGATAAATAAAGTGTCCTTAATTTTTAACAATTTTATGAATCACAAATTAAAAAATACAATTAAATAACAACATGTTTTAATAATATCGTGTTTTTTCTAAAGCAATAAAGTTTTATTATTTTTGCAAGGTCTTGGGCACATGAATTTAGAAATGCTGTTGAATGGGAAGTTTTTTACAAGAAATCTCTGGCTACAACTACAGGTGAATTTTAAAAAAATAGCCCAGAAGAAATAGAAAGTAATTACAGAATTAATAAAAACTGCAAATAAGTAATTTCATTAGTTAGTAGCACAAATAAATAACAAAACTAAAAAATATTATTTGCAGTTTATTTTGCATTTGTAGTTAGAAAAATTACTGCTAATCACCAAAATCTAAACTTACACACATATATGTGTATGCTAACCAAAAAAATTATGAAAATGAGTTAAACCCATTCATACACACACACACAGAATAAATATAAGGATAACCAGTTATATCTGAAATCCTCAAAATATTTATATAACAGCATTATTACATCTCAGTGGGGATTATTAGCTTTCAATGGTTCATTTTTTTTTCTTTTTAAGAAAAGTTTTGCTGCCTTTTCAATTCTTATTTTTTTTTTTTTTTTTTTTTTTTTTAGTAATATAAATTTGAAAGAAAAAAGAACATTTATTCAACCTATACTGAAGAAGCTCTTACTGTGCTTAACATTTTTATACCAATTAGTTCTTTTCCTCTTATGCATTCATTTACAATTTAGCTGTTGAGCAGATGCCACTCTTTCATTCTTCTTTGACTCGAGATTGCTATTAATTTATTCTTACAAAAGTAGAATGGGAAACTAAGACACTGACTATTTATTCTTTTATCTGTAGAAATTTTATACATTTGCTATATTTATTTTATATAAAATAATGCATAAATTGATTACCTAAAGGAAATTATGACATTGTAAATTGTATTAGATTTCAATATCATTTTTAAATGAAACTGTTTTATGTTGGATAAAAAAACATGCTTTTTACAAACTTAACTGTTTTTAATTTCTCAGAATACTCAGGAATTAAGCTTAGATATAATTATTTAATGCTCTTTTTTTTTGTTTATTCATAAGTCAAAATACCTGTAGAAACTTTCAAATTATGTTAATCTTAGATTTAAAAACTTTTTCTTTGACATTTTAAACATTTAATTTTTTATTATTTAATCAATGATTTTTTTAAAAATCGGTTGATTAAAATCGCGGTTTAATCGCTGATTTAAATCAACTGATTAAGATCGTTGACACCCTACTGCATATATAGTAACAAAAAAATTAAACGTATTGATGACTTAATATATATATATGAACATGTAATTATATGTTTGGATGAATATATCCTTTGCCTTTAACTTCATCCTACACTAAAAGTATGCAATATGATATATAATCAGTACAATCAATTGTTTTGCGAAAATGGATGCATTTTTCGATGATAATAAAAAATAATCCTGTAAAAAAAATCAGAAAAATTTTGACGTTGAAAGTTGTCAGAAAATTTCTGTGTCTTAAAATTTAAATATGTTATACAGATGAAACACAGGAAATACATATAAATGTAGTTTTTATATTTTGAATAAGTTTTCATAGTCTAAAAAAATTATTTCATCGTGCAATTAAATACTGCAGAAATTTCGAACTTTTTAATAAAGCTTTACTTCCCATAGGAACAATTTAAAATGTATTTATAAAACATTAAAACTTTCACCATAACTTCAATTCTGATGCTTTTATAATTATTTTTCACGTTTTATGTCCACCGTCTGAAGCAAAAATGTCCATAGCATTTACAAAACTTAAATATAACTTTAAGCAATAAAACAAAATAATGATTTATTTCCTTACTTATTTTATAGTAAATCATTAAGCTATTATTATTATAGAAAAGTATTTTTAATAAAATTAACTATTAAAAAATGGAACATTTGAATTTTATTACTTATAATCATAAAGTCACAATAATTTGTTTGATTTATCTATCATACACATAGTTTAGAAGACATAAATTGGATAATGCAAAACAATTAAAAATTACTTTCAAAACAAATAATGTTATGTGGATTATTTCTAAGATTTTTTTTAAGTTGGCATTTAAGAATAAAGGAAAAAAAATGTTTTACTACATAAGTTATTTCAATTTGAAAACTTATTTCACAAAAATCAGTAGTTTTGAAATGTTTTTAATTTAATAATCCCGCCCCCCCCCTCCATAAAAGCACATATCTTATTCTAAAATACAAAAAATGAATCACAACAAGTGTTTGATTATTTTACAATTTTCCTATAATATTAAAAGTTGAGTGAAATACATGTTCTACTCAGCGAAAAGACAATTTAATTAAAATTCGGGTAAATAAAATAGTTTTAACCGCGAAAGAAAATACTATGAGGAATTTACTATATTGATAAAACCCGTCGATTAAATTGATGGAATTATTTTACATATCGATTAAATTTATTAACAGACCAAAGTGAAAAAAAGGCTACTAAACCAAAGCTGAGTATTTCTTTTTCAGCAAATGATTCAACATTTTTTTCGATTTTGCTTTATTTTTTATATAGATTATAAACTAATCAAGTTTTTATATAATATTTACTGACATTTTTACAGACAAATTAATAGTTTATACTCACATAAAAAATATATAATACTGCAACTTCCTTTTTCAAAATTATAATGCAAAAAATGGTGACAGATTTGGGTGTTAATACACAAGCAACAAAAGCAATACTGTGCTTCTATTGCTTATGTCAAGCAAAGGTCAGATTATTTTCCATAAGAAACTTTTGTTTATAAAGTGGAGAATAAAAGAATTATAAACAATTTCAATAATCCTGAAAATGATATAAATTTAGTTAAAAAAAACACAAAAATTCACATCTTGTAAAAATACTGAAAAATATTTATTGGACATAAGATACAAATTTGATAAATACATATTATTTTTATTCGTAATTTAAGTAATTAATATAATGTTAGAGATATGTTCACAATTATCTTCGAGAAAAGTTCTATTTCGACATGAAAATTATATATTTTTAAATAATCGCGTAAAATTCTTACCTTGCTAATATATCCTTAAATGTGAAATGTAAATCCATTTTTAATATAACCACCGATAAAAAACACACTTTATTCTTTTTTTCTTTGCTTTATACATTCAGACAGATTAATGTTGTGAATTGAGTAATGTAGTAAATTATTTAAATATAATCATTCCAGGAAATCAATACAGTTATTTCATAACTGCTTTCTTATTACTCAATCTTCGGAAGCAGAAACAACGATTAATTTTTATACATAGTGACTGCAGGAAATTTGAAGAACAAAAATATAGATCAAATTCCCCCTAAAAAATATATAACTTTATAGCTGCGTATACACGCATTGAACTGGCACAAGCACAAATGACACAAATATGAATAATTACGGAATTTTTTATATAAAAATATCAGGATTCTGGACCGACTTCTTCAATCAAGGAAATTAATGAAAAGACATTCCGTTTTAACGCGCCAAACGCCAGTGGACTTTGAACAAAGGGAAATAGGCGAAGTCGGCGCTTTAACCCAGTGCTTTGTGTCAGCCTAGGGTTTACTCTAAGATGAGATCATTAAAAATTTTTATCAGCCAGAAACAGAACAGTGAATAAGAAGAAATCAGTAATAGTATTTTATTTTCTTTATTTAGTATTTTTTCATAATGCGTTGCCTTTATCAATTAATATACTTATTACAGTTTTTGTATTTTCAGACATACAGGAAACATACTTTAAATACAGATTTTGTTGTAGCACTTGCAAAAATCATATCGAAATTTGATAAAGCACAAGCACTGGCAAGGAAGGTGTCGGGGAGGTGAATTATCCCTATCCGTATTTTTAAATTTAATTAATTATATTTTCTTTATGGTTGATTATTAAAAAAATTATTTTTTTTTCTTTGAATGGGTATATAATAATTAAACGCTAAGAGAAAATGTTATTAAGAATTTTCCTTCAGAGAAGCTCCAACCTCCCACACCTGAACCCTGCGCAGAATATTTTAATTCTGTTCTTTCGTGTTCATACATTTTATGTTAAACGGGGAGGGGAGTTCAAGTGGGAAAAGTCCTCTGAAATAAAGAAAATATATAATAATTCAAAGAAACGCTGTTCTCCTTTTTGAAAGATGTCATTAGAAACATACTGTTGAAAAGAACCGCTGTTCTCCATTTTGAAAAATGCCATTAGAAACATACTTTTGAACTATTAATATTTCTTAACTGCTACATTTTTATATTTCTTTTTATATTCATATCTTTAACAATTGTCTTGCGCGATGAGTTCTTGGCAAGAGATTCATAGTTTAGTCTATTTCATGTTTATGTTCTGCATTTAGAAAAACGGATTAAACTATAGACCGCAGGGACATGTGTTACAAAATCTTGCCCTTCCCTACATTTCTTTCTGCTGGTACTCATATCACTCAGTATTTAGTTGTGCGGTCCCTCCTTCGACGTTTTTGCGAACGCCAATGACAGCAAGTAATTTTTGAAAATCTTTATATTTTGTGAAAAGCAATTATTTAATTATTTGTTGGGCCAAAATAACCTAGTTTCAATATTTAGTAGGCGAACTTAATTTTCTCAGACGTCCCATGACTTAATAAAATTACTTCTTTCATAAAGTTATACCAAATTTAGTACATGGAAAAGTCTTTGAAACATCTTTCTTCCATTCGAAAAAAAATTCTGATGGTGCTGACATACATATTGCAATACAGTTGTGCATAAAGTCATCAGAGATCTGATACAATTGTACTGCACTCAGACACTTAAGTGTCTAAATTTCTAAATGTCTTAATTTCAGACATATCACTATTATTCAGACATCTTTTTGTGTTTATTTATATCATTATCATATTAATACACTTATGTGCCTTAAATTTAGACATGTATGATGTCTTAAATTTCATATTTAGACACTTAAGTGTCTGAATTACTGTTTCAGTCACATAGGTGTCTGAATTTAAGACGCCTCTATTTGCAGTGCTTATATCTTTCATCCCAATTAAAATTGTGTTTTAAAATCATATACATTTTAAGACATTAAATGTTGACAATGGTCTTTTTTTCCTTTTTTTCAGTTTTTAGAGCCCCGAGACCCCTTAAATTAGTATGTTTTTAACAATTTGACGTTTATTGCTTTTATACTGTTACTGGACATTACATTACACATATATATCATTAAAAGTTGTTAACTAGGCATAGAGTATACCGCCCCTGTCCTTGTGTATGTCCAAACTGGCCGTATCTTTAAGGGTTAATATTTCGGCTAATTACTGGTTATTTTTTTCGAAAATCCTTATCAACAATGCTTTTATACTTCTGCAACGATAGGTACATCCAGTGATGCTCAACAATTTTTCTGAATGCCCGTAAATCGAAATTTGTGTATAATAGAAAAATGCTAATTTCTCAAAAACTGTTACCTAGGGTAATCGCTATAATTTTCCGGCAAGCTTTATATTAACGTCTACTAGCTCTAATTTTTTCATAATTTTAGTTTCAGTAGATTCGGAATTAGATGGGGGGGGGGGGGGACATATTTTTGCGCTACATTTTCAACAATATCTTTGAAAATATAATACCGAAAATTAAAAGGAATGTATTTTTGAGTTCAGCGTTACGACAGCTTTCAGAGGATACCCCACATGATATGCAAAGAAAAGATTTTTTTTTTTCAACTAGCTTAATTAGAACCCGCTACATTTGTACTAAATATATTTATAAATGTTTATTAATCTGAAAATATGTGGGTCAATGGTCTTTATTACTTCCCCGAATTTGAACTTTCCACGTTCCATAGTTTACGAGTAAAATTGCTGTGAGAGACAGACAGACGGACAGACATAGGAGTGATCTTATAGTGGTTCCGTTTTTACTTTTTAAGTACGAAACCCTAAAAATTGTGGCTTTATCACAATTACATGTTAAGAAACCCCTTTTTAAAAAATATGTAAAATGCAGTACATCTAAAATTGATGTGCCGTTAAATAATAGGATGAAATAAAGATTTGTAAAAATATTTGCAGATTTTTTTCTTTATTAATCGCATAGTGTGCAAATTATATGCAATTGAATATGTGGGAATATTTATATGCATGGGAATTTGCATATGAAAATTAAAGCTTGACTTATAAATGATTTTAAATTGTCTGGGCTTTATATTTATGATAAACTGAAATATGAGGAGTTTCTATAAATAATCCATGGAACTCCCCCTTCCCCCACTCCTGAAAACGATTACTTTTACCATATGAAATTTCCATGGGGTGCTAGAATTTGGATCCGAATTATAAGTGTTTGCGTTTTCGAGCCCTTATATTCGGGTAATATTAAAATTTAGGGGGTTCAGTTAAAAAATCCGATAATGTGCCTCCTTTTATAAAAATTACATTTACCATACAAAATATGACTGTATTACACTAATTATAGCTCGAGTTATAAATGTTTTAATTTATCTGGATCGTATACTTATGATATCCTAAAATATAGGAGGCTTCCACAAAAATCAAGAGCCCCCTCCCCGCCTTTTAAAACGATTACCATAAGAAATTTGTGTGGGCTGCGACAATTTTGATCTGCGTTACAAGTCTTCGCGTTTTCGAGTCCTTGTATTCGCGTTATATTAAAATTTAGAGGGTTCGGTTAAAAAATCTGACAATTTTTCCTTTTATAAAGATTACGTTTACCATACAAAATATGAGTATTTTGCGATAATTATAGATCGAGTTATAAAAGTTTTAATTTGTCAGTACCCTATACTTATGATACACTAAAATATAGGAAAAGTCAACAGAACCCCCACCCCCCTGTTTTTTAAAACTTACGATTACCATGCGAAATTTTCGTGTGATGTAATTGTTTGGATCAGAGTTACACGTGTTTGCGGTTTTCGGGCCCTTATATTCGCGTTATACTAAAATTTTAAGGCCTTCAGTTAAAAAAAAAACCTCTACACTGTTCTCTATAAAATTATGTCACATATTTCACATGCACAAAATTTCAGTTTGCTGGAGAAGGGACCGAAATGGAACCGAAATGACTTCGGACCGAAATGTCTCGGGGACGAAACGTCCTGCTTCCGGGTAATCACTATAGTTTTCAAGTAGGCTTTAAATAAACTTTTACTACCCCTAATTTTTTCATAACTTTTAGTTTCAGTAGATTCGGAAATAGAGGGGGGGGGGGGAGCATACTTTTGCATTACATTTTCGACGATATCTCTGAAAATATAACGTCTAAAATTAAAACAAATGTATTTTCGAGTTCCGTGTTACGAGAGCTTTCACACGATATCCAACACAATATATATAAAAAAGATTTTGGTTTTCAAGTGTCTTAATTAGCCCCCCTTCATTTTACCTAAATATTTTTGAATGGTTAATAATCTATAGATAAGGGGGTCAATATCCTTTATTACTTCTGCCAAATTTCAACTTTCCACATACCATTGTTTACGAGTAAAAAGTGCCGTGACAGACGGATACACACAAATGATCTTATAATGGTTTTTACTTTTTAAGTATGGAACCCTAAAATGGGTGGAAGTGACCTCTATCCTCAACCAAACAGCGCTGAACAAGATAACTTTCAGCGTGAGATTATACACAAACTCGCAAACTTCTTTTTTCTTAATATATATTATTATGAAACAAAAATATATCCATGGGTAACGCTGATGTTATACTGATGGTGTCAATGTCTGACCAATAACTTTCGCTTTTACAGCATTTTTAACTTCTAAACATCTCCCAATTTCACTTTTTATGCCGTTGAATAGGAGAAAAAATATTACTTAAAATAAAATTTGTTTGAAAACTATATTTCACATTTTTTTGTGTGTTTTGAAAAATAATTTTCAAGCATGCGTTTTTTAAAAGAAAAAAATTCTATATCGCGTGCATCCTTATTACGAAAGATTAACTTGTTTACACTTGAGACAATATAAATAGTTCAGTGTTTTCGATTAATATTCCATAATGGAATTAAAACTTCATCATTAAATAGTACAATTTAAAAAAAAAAAGAAAAATCAAACTCGACTGCGTAAAAAGCGAACTAATTATTTTTCATCAATGTGAAACTATTTTTTAAATTACTTACCTATTTTTTTATTTACTTGTATAGATGATTTTAAGTTGTATTTGTTATTTCCTATCTATAAACACTGTTTTGATGAGGCCTACAGGTGTCTATGAAGGTTAGATTTGCAGTAAAGCTAGAGATCCTACCTACAGAATTTCCAGGTTGTGTAATATTTAAACGGAGCTTCTGACTGTAAAATAGTCAAAGAAACATTGTCTTCATTTTGAAAGACCTATCCAATGATATGCCACTCTATAGGGTGCGTAAAAAAAAAAAAAAAAATCGTCTCTACCGCCATTTTGTATTTTACTGACGCCAATTTGAATTTATAAAAACAAAAGTTAGCCTATAACCATCGGACGGTTAAGACGAATCGATAGAAACCTCATTTATTAAAATCCATCCAACTGTTGTGATGTTTCGAGTATATAAAGAAATCCACATTCCCAGATACGCGTGAAACACATAACCCTGCTTGGCAGTCAGGTAATAAAACACAAATTTAACAGAAATGCAATCTAAGTACGTGCTTAAAACGCTGAAATTTTCAGAATAAAAAAGGTTGTTATAAGTAAAGAAATCTTTGGCAATTTCTTAGTCTCCTGGGTTTCGGTTAATACGAAAGTATCTCTTCTAATAAATTTCAAAACTTTATTTGAATACATAATTGATATTCTTCATATAAAAATGCTTTTCGGTGTTAGTGGTTAATCTAAAAAATATATTAAATGTAAAAAGGTCTAAGATTTTTCAATTAAAAATAGTAGTTTTCACGTATATTGTTGAACCCTGTGGTATAGATAAAATTAGTCAATTCAGACTTTTAATATCCAGTGACAGTGCCTTTTAGCTTCATTGTTAACTTTTTTATTGTTGGATACCACTTCTGTGCTGATTTCTAGATTATGTAGGCCCATTTTCCAAAAATGTCTTGGGTCTCTTGATCTTTTCGGGGCAAATTCATTATGTTGCTAAAATATTGAATTCTACCAGAATTTACAAAAAAATCTGATTTCAAATAAATGCATGCTTTTTAGGTGCGTTCGTAATTACATAATTACGTAACACCTATAGTCCTCTTTCTGTCCGTCTGCCTGTCCGTCCGCTTATAACAAAGCAAAAAGTACTCAACCGAATGGTCTGAAATTTTAAATATATAATTGTTGCAAAATTTCGTCGAGTCATTTCAAATTTTAGGTAAATTGGATGTATAGTTTAATTACAGGGACAGTCAAAAATTTTCCGTTACATTACGGCCAATGGAAAAAAATTATTTCAAGTGCATTTTAATGATGTGACAGCCTTTCGAACAGAATGAAATTGATATGCACTTATGAAGTGCACTAAAATATACATTCAGTACAATATGCAGTGCAAAACATATTTATAAAACTAGTTATAGTACGAACGCACCTCATTTGCCACGTTTGACGTGCAATTTCCAACTTTTTTTTCCAGGTGCATTCAGTAGCGCCAACTTTTGAAAAATATTGGTTGGGCTCAAAAATTTTTGTGTAAAATAACACATACAATGGTCTTAGAGTGTGTGTGTGTGTGTGGGGGGGGGGGGGGGAACAGAGGTGGGGGAGGAGCGAATGACTAAACTTCTTGATAATTCAAAGTTGTTTTTTTCTAAGTAAAATATAAAATGATTGTAATTCAATAAATGATTTTATTAAATTATATTTGAGTTATTTCTTATAGATACATTAATATTTATTATAAATAACATATAAATTTTTGTTGACTAATTTTTGTTGTCAACTATTGACATTGCAAAAAGCTAAATGTTAAGAAAAACATAGTTTAGTCACCTAATTGCTTTATCAATTCAAAACATTAAAACAGATGACGAAATATACAGGAACTTTGTTTTTGAGAGAAATTTAATATAAATCCATTGAAAGGGCTTTCAGTGCTCCTGTAAATTTAATTGATGTCCTTACTATTTTCCAAACATAATTATTATGAGAACGTCAATAAACCCAAATTTCATTCAGCTATTAACCCTTTATGTACTGAATTATGAATTCATGAAAATTTTATCTTCTAAAGCATTTTTCGTGAATTTTTGAAACAACATTAAAAGATTTACATAATCATTTATTAAATTTAGAAGCATTTTTGAAGGATTTAGGATTAATTAAACTTGAATTTATAGGGATTTTGTGCAATATTTATAATCCCATTCAAATCTTTTATTTTAAATGTTTTTCTTAATGTTTTGCAGAATTAAGAAATGTTCAAATAATAATGTTCTTACAATAGAAATATAGAAATATTTCCGAATTGAACACCCCCCCCCCCTCAAATACCCAACGCCAAAAAAGTTGAAAAGATGCAAAGGCAAATGTAATCATCCTTTTAAAAATATTTTTGTTTAGTGTAACCAATAATGCTTTTGGAACAAGGTGAAATAATGCATCTATAACTCATTCTAAACTGTATTGCTACTAATCGATGTATTAAATGAATTTTATAACAAGTTATTTTAATGGTATTTATATGTACCGTCAGTAGATAAAGGGTTAAATAAATAAATAACGAATTAAATCAATTGGGTTTGGAGTGAGGTGAAAGATCAAATTATTGGGTGGGCTCGCTCCCCACGGACCCATATAAGTTGGCACCACTGCGTGCATTATAAGAGCAAAATTTTATTTAAAAATTCAGGTACAAATTTGGTGGTAGTTTAGTCACAAATGGTTAATTTTAATTTCCAACTTTGATCTGAAAAATAGTTACTCAGGTGTTAGAATACGGTATGGAACCCGTTATCCGGAAACCAGTTATCCAGAATATTTCCAATTCTTTGATTACAGAATATTTTCAGAAAAAAGTGCCATACGTTGCCAGTTTGACATGTGCATTGCTTGGTACAATACAATACGCAGTATAACTTGATGCTAACATCTAGTACTACTTAAAATAGAGACATATTTAGTTAGAAATGACATTTTGATTTTTATGCGAAGGAAACATAAGATTTTTTCTTTCCAAGATAGTCCTATAAATTGTCTTATTTTAAACTTCAATTAACTTTTGATCTTGTTTGAATTTAATATTAATTTGTGTAATCTAACAGTGAATTTAAAATCGGAATCAATGCTACAGCCACATATATTCTACCAAACTGATCAAATAGATGTCGCTTTAATGTCCAACAGTTATCCAGAAAAACCAGTTATCCGGAATACATCTGACCCCAATCATTCCGGATAAGTGGTACTATACTGTATATCATTTTATGCATGTAAAAAATAATTAAATGCACTTAAAAAATATATATATATTGACTAAAAGGTACTTTTTTTACATCTGCAATAAACAGAAAGTTATATATTGCTCATAAATATTGCCAATTTTGCAATACAAAATTGCAAAGTATATAAACTTAATTTGGTAAAAAATCTATTTTTGTACGTCTCCAGCGTTTTTAATTTGACAAAATTTACAAAGTTAATTTTAGTAATAACGATGTGAAACTGCTTAAATGATTGATAAATCTTTGGCATGAAAAAGTAACTCACTATTCCCGTCTGTTGAGAATTCTATGATCAACTTATATTAACTACTGTGTTGGAGGATAGCAGCAATAAATAAAATCGTCTTTTAAAGCCCACTGTATAAGTAACATTGACTTTGGGGTATCTTGCAGGTATGCAACACGGTGATACAAAGGGTTAAGTGATACAAATACACCACCGTTCTTCAAAGGGTTAACAAGTAAAAATTAAATTTAAAAAATAAAAACCGACTGCGTAAAAAGCGAACTAATTATTTCTCATCGGCATTAATTATTTCTCATACAGCATTATTAAAACTCACTTCGCACAATTACTGTCTGTGTCTGTAGACAGTAATGTAACCGAATTCTTTTTTGCGTGTCCTTGTAAATTAATGAGAAACGCTACGCACACAATTTTATATAATATACATGTTATAGTGCATTTCAATTTCGTAATTTGAAAATTGTAACATTATTCAAATTTACTTCAAACTATTATTGTACATAAACCATAATGTAACTAAATTATTTTGAATGTTTCTGTAAACGAACTAAAAATGCTACGCTCTCTATTTTCAATAGGGAGCATACTACATTAAACCTAATAATATACTTAAATTTCAAGTGTATTTACAAAACGTATAGCGCGGACAGACAGACATACAGGCGAACTAAAGTCACGAATACTTTTAGCAAAGTTGGAAAGCAGTGTTGAATTCTGGGGGTGGCCCGGGAGGGACATCCCTCCCCCCCACCCCGCAGCAATAAGATGTCCTCCCTGGAAAATTTGAGATTTTGTGTTTTTAATGGTCAAAAAGTGAAATCCCCCCCCCCTGGAACTGTATAATGCCCCCCCCCCGGAGCCACATAAATCCCTCCCGGAGAAAAGTGTCTGAATTCAACACTATTGGAAGATGTTAAAAAAGATACTAAAGAGATACTTAATAAGAACTTAAATTTCGTGTGTGTCCCGCTAAATAATAATAATAAATGCTCGCGCTACGCCTATGGCTCTCTCACACTAAACAAAAGGATGATTGCAGCAGACTTCAGAGAGGCGAAACGTTTTATACTTCAACAGTAGATAAAGGAAAATCAAAATAGAAGTTAAAAAAAGAAAACTTCGAAACGCACGGTTTGAATGATTTAACAGGACCTCCCCCCCACCCCCCCACCCCCACACACACCCTAAAACTTCAATTTTTTTTCTTTTTGGAAAGTAGAGAGGGCAAAATTTATTACTGTTATAAAAATGGGTTACTATTAATAGTTGCGCGTACCATGAGACTGATTGAAACAGTAAAAAGCATTTATTCATGGAGAGCCGTCCGAGATAAATGATGGTGAGCTCAATTCTGCCAATCGCAATAAGTGCACTAGCGCCTAGCGAAGGCAGGGATTTATCCCTAAAGAGGGATATTTTCCCCACTTTCTTCAAATGCTTAGGGAAGTCATCGTTAGTGATCTGATAATAGCGGCTTATTGAAAATGCGATAACCGGCTTTTCGTTAGTATATTGTGTTTAAGATTGCTTTAGAGATAATATATTTTTTAATTTGTTGTAGTGTAGATGTTTTAAAAATAAAATGAATGTGAACTTCACTTGTGTGGAATGTGGAAAAAATTACAATAGAAGCTCTTTAATCCGGTACGTTCGGGACCACAGCCGTGCCGAATTAGCGATTTTGCCGGATTATCGAACGTCCAAGCCTTTTTGTGTTTACCTGCATTATGAACCTGCGCAAATTGTATAAATATCTGACAAATATTTCGACATTGTAACAACTGTGAGAATTAAAGAAAAACAGAATACAAAATTAAATTCAAATTTTTTAATATATACTTTATATCTACGTTACATTCTACATGTAGTCAAAAATTAATATGAACAGTACATTTTAAAAAGTCTTTGATATCACGATGCTTTCACATTCGTATTTCTTCTTCAAAAAGTCGTTACAGATACAGATTATACACAGATTTATGAGTTCTACAGAGTTGAAGCTTTTGTTCGATTCGGCAAATTTTATTAACGTATCTAACGCATCAGAAGCCTGTTTCTATTTTCACGAGGCTTTAGATTCATCTGCCATGGTTACTTCTTCATCCGATTCCACCTCCTGAATCTGGGCTTCTTGTGGGTTCAAAACACTTTGTATAATCAGTGCGTCACTGATTTTTTCGACTACTGCCACGCTGTCGTCGATTTCATTTCGGAAAATAACTTCCTCACGGGTATATCTCTGAAAGGGTTGTTTGGCATGGCTTCTACCAAATCTAGCACTATATTTTGGTCATCACTTCAAACATTTGAATCTTGATCATCATCTTCGCCATTAGGCGACAATATGAGCCGCGATAAGCACTGAGCGAACTAAACTAAGCGCACAGTGGGGCGATCTAGAGAAGCTCAAGAGACGTCTGAATCCTGAGTGAACTGCTCTCACCCTAGTGATCCCAGTCAAGAAAGATCGTAAAAAAAATCCCGCGGCCTAGCGTGCCGGATTATAGAATGGGCCGACCATAGAAGGCCGGATGAAAGAGCTTTTACTGTATTCCACAAATAGTAATCTATTAAAACATGCACGAGAAAAGCATGGCATTGAACAATCTGCTACAAATAGATCGGAAATAAAATGTGCTTGTGTAGTGATTTTTTTTCGATCAAGAAAGATATATGAAGAACAGCTCAACGCCTATCACTCTATTATATTAGACAAAGAGTTGATGGAATTTGATTCTAAAATCGATTTTTTTTCTTGGAAAGAAACTTTTGAAAAAGAAACTTCTATTTATTAAACATCGCGGGACTGAAGCAAAAAATGGGATAAAAACAAGTTATTATTACTGTCATAGAAGTGGTTATTACAATAAAGGAGAGGACTTAAGAAATATAAAAAAGCTTTGGCTCCAATACGATTAATGGTATGTGCCCAGCCAACATTAAACTTGTTGAAAATGATAAAAAATGTACAGTTACATTTATCAAAAACCATATTGGTCATACAAATGATCTTGGCCGATTAAAGATAAGTGAAGCAGAGCGGGCTAGAATTGCTACAAAATTGGTTAACAAAATTCCAATGTTGGTGATATTGGATGATATAAGAGATTCAGTGACTAATGATTTGGAACGGGTGCACTTACTAGCAAAGGACCTGCTGAATTTAAAGTTCAATACAACATTCATCCAGATGGAATTCTAGAATCATCTGATTCTGTGAGTGTTGATAAATGGGTGAACAAAATGCAAGATACAGATTATTCACCTGTTCTTCTATAAAAACCCCAAAATGTGCTATGGATATTTATCCATACTTAACTCGTGAAGATTTTCTTTTGGTTTTAATGAACCCAGAAACAAATGTTGAAATTATATGGAAATGACGTTATTTGCATTGATTTTACTCATGGAGTAAATGCTTATGGATTTGACTTAGCAACAATAGTCATATTATTAAAATAGCAATTAAAGCCTTTGTGCAGGAAACCGTCTTTCGTAAACCTTTTGCTGTCAGTCTCCCACCTCAAAGGCATTCTTCTCATCCCCCCTAACCAGAAATTCGCTGCTTTCAATACTTTTGTTTTTCGGGCTACCAATATTTGTTCCACTCCTCAGTTACTTAGTGCTGAACTTAATTACCTCAAGGCTATTGCTGTTGATCGTGGTTATTCCTCTAATATTATTGATTCTATTTATAAGAAATTGACGAAATCCGTCCATTCTGAAAATAATTCTAATTCCAACTCTAATACTTCAGTTGTGTTACCATTTTTTCCTAAAATTAGTCAGCAAGTTGCTAAAATCTTTAGAAGGTTTGATTTGATTGTTATTTTTTCTCCTGTTAATAAAATCACTTTTTCAAATCTCAAACACCCCGTTGATCGCCTAGATAACTGGGGTATTTACCAAATCTCTTGCCAGTGTGGCCTTTCTTATATTGGCCACACTAAACGTGCTCTTAGATTTCGTTTAAAAGAGCATGAAGGTTATGTTAAAAATCAGGAGCTCAAACTTTCTTCTATTGCTCAACATTCTTGGACTTCTCAACATAGGTTCGATTTTTCCTCAGCCACCATTATCCAAAAATGTTCTTCTAACCTTGATCTTGATTTTTGGGAAGCTTACCACATCATTAAAAATTCCCACTCTTTAGTCAATGACTTATCTAGTACTCCAGATTTTCCAAGTATTTGTAAAGCTTTAATTTAATTTCCTCTTTTGTGGTTTCTTTTTCTCTCCTTCACCGGTAGATGTCGCTACTTGTCCACCCACTCGTTTCCACTGCTTCTCTCTCATTGGTTGTTTCTGGCGCTTTCGCTACCCGCATAGGGTATATAAGGCAGTGCGTTTCTGTCTATCATTTTGCTCAGCCTTGCTTTTTCTAGCACGCTGTTCCTTTTTTCCCTATCTTGCACTGAAGAAGAATTTCGCTGTAGATTCGAAACAGCTGTTTGTGCTTTTCACGCATTATTTGTGCATTTTAAACGTTGGTTTACTGCTTTTTAATTTTCCTGCACAAAGGCTTTAATTGCTGTTTTAATGTATTCGGCTTTAACGGGCCTTTATTCCTCTGTGATTTTTCTTTTTTCTTTTTCTCTATTTTTTTTTCTCCGCAATGTCTCAAATCAATAGGTTTTGTAATTTACGATTAAAAAAGTACAGGTTTTTTGAACACTTACATTTCCTACTTGACTGTAGGCGTAAGAAGGTTATTCCTAGTTTCATTTCTATACGTTGTAATTTATTTTCTTCTTATAGAATTGACAAGGTCTTATTTCGTTCTAAATTAGCTCTTTTAAGAGCTTTGATTCAAGAGACTCGCCATAAAATTGCTCATATAGAGCGCGAGTTATATTCCTTACATATCAGCCTCGCTAATTCTACACCGATTTTGAGTCTATAGACAGAAGGTCATGGAGTAGAGTTGTCACAGCTTCTTCTGTTCATTGTTCGGTTTTAAAGAAGAAATTTAATGCACTTTGTAAAAGTTCTGTCGTTAATAACTCCAGCAATTTGCCTGTTGTTAACCAAAATGTTGTTGTCAATCTTTCTAGTGTTTCTTTAAGTGATAATCAGCTCGATGCTCTCAAATTGAATAACAATTTCTCTGTCTCTGCTATTCCTTCTTTACCTAATCTAATTGCTCCTATTGAAAGGGCCTTTAAGCATAGCGCTCTATCTTCTTCCCAAAAAGAATCCATCAGGCATCTCATTGCCAATACTGTTGATTTCAATTCTAATGTTTATAAGCCCAATCTTAAAAATCCAGTTAAACAATGTCTGAAAAATTTGCGTTCTGATCCAAACTTAATCATTACTAAGGCTGACAAAGGTGGTCAGATTGTTCTTATCGACAAATCTTCGTATTTGGAAAAATCCCATAAATTAATTAATGATGGTCCTTATGTGGACATCCGCAAAGACCCTTTCACTAGTGAAATTAACTCTATTAAGTCTGCCATCAAGTCTTCTTCCATTATTCCTGCTAACTTTAAGAAGTCTCTTATTCCATCTATTGCGCATTGTGCCAGGTTTTATGCTTTACCTAAGGTCCATAAACCTGACATTCCTTTTAGACCTATTGTCTCTAGTATCGGTACAGCTTCTTATAAGCTTGCCAAATATTTAGTTTGTTTTTTCCCCACTTTTGAGCAGTAACTGTTTCACTGTTAATAATTCTTTTGATTTTGTTAAAAAACTTCATAATTTTAAGCCGCAGGGCCACATGATGGTTTCTTTTGATGTTAAATGATTATTTACAAACGTTCCGGTTGAGGGGGCTTTAGATTGCTTCAAGAACAGGCTTTGTGAATTCCATTTCTCTTATTTTGAAATCGAGGAACTTATCCTTCTCACTCGCGCTTGCTTGTCGCAAAATACTTTTGTTTTCAATGGTAATTTCTTCCGCATGATTGATGGTTTGGCTATGGGTAATCCTCTTAGTCCAATTTTATGCGATATTTATATGCACTACTTTGAGGTCAAACTATTTGAAATTTTAAATTTTCCGTTCTATGTTCGTTATGTTGATGATGTTTATGTCCTGGTTGAAATAAATTCGGATATTAATCATATTCTCTCTATTATGAATTCCATTGATCCTTGCATTCAATTTGCCTCTGAAATTGAGACCAATAACTGTCTTTCTTTCCTCGATGTCCTTGTTATTCGTTGTGATAATGGCTTTCAGACTACCGTCTTTCGTAAACCTTTTGCTGTCAGTCTCGCACCTCACAGGCATTCTTCTCACCCCCCTAACCAGAAATTCGCTGCTTTCAATACTTTTGTTTTGGGGGCTACCAATATTTGTTCCACTCCTCAGTTACTTAGTGCTGAACTTAATTATCTCAAAGCTATTGCTGTTGATCGTCGTTATTCCTCTAATATTATTGATTCTATTTATAAGAAATTGACGAAATCCGTCCATTCTGAAAAGCAATCTAATTCCAACTCTAATACTTCAGTCGTGTTACCATTTTTTCCTAAAATCAGTCAGCAAGTTGCTAAAATCTTAAGAAGGTTTGATTTTAATGTTATTTTTTCTCCTGTTAATAAAATCACTTTTTCAAATCTCAAACACCCCGTTGATCGCCTAGATAACTGGGGTATTTATCAAATCTCTTGCCAGTGTGGCTTTTCTTATATTGGCCAGACTAAACGTGCTCTTAGATTTCGTTTAAAAGAGCATGAAGGTTATGTTAAAAAATCAGGAGCTCAAACGTTCTTCTATTGCTCAACATTCTTGGTCTTCTCAACATAGGTTCGATTTTTCCTCAGTCACCATTATCCAAAAATGTTCTTCTAACCTTGATCTTGATTTTTGGGAAGCTTACCACATCATTAAAAATTCCCACTCTTTAGTCAATGACTTATCTAGTACTCCAGATTTTCCAAGTATTTGGAAAGCATTAATTTAATTTCCTCTTTTGTGGTTTCTTTTTCTCTCCTTCACCGGTAGATGTCGCTACTTGTCCACCCAGTCGTTTCCACTGCTTCTCTCTCATTGGTTGTTTCTGGCGCTTTCGCTACCCGCATAGGGTATGTTAGGCAAGTAAGTAAGTAAGCACCCACCCTGGGAACCCGCTTATGGTTAGGTGTAACCCCCAAGCCCAGGGCAGGGAAAAGTTTTACTACCTGCGGTGCGTCTCTATCATTTTGCTCAGCCTTGCTTTTTCTAGCACGCTGTTCCTTTTTTCCCTATCTTGTACTGAAGAGGAATCTCGCTGTAGATTCGAAACAGCTGTTTGCTGCTTTTCGCGCATTATTTGTGCATTTTAAACGTTGGTTTACTGCTTTTTAATAGTCATATTAGATGATAATAGAGAAGGCTTTCCAGCGGCATTCATAATTAGTAACCGTCAAGATAGTTTAGCTCTTAGAACTGCCTTTCATTCTATTAAGGAACACTGTGGCAATGTTTCCGCTAAAATTTTGATGACAGATGATGCATAAGCATTCTACAGTGCCTGGAGTGAAGTTGACTTACCACATAAAAGATTACTTTGCTCTTGGCATATTGACAAAAACTGGAGGAAAACATTAATTTAATTAATTTCTTCTAAAGAAAATCAGGCCACGGTTTACAAAATCCTGAGATGCCTCTTAACCGAAACTGACTTGGAAACATTTGAAATTATGTTAGAGCAAGCTCTTAAAATATTTTCGGAAGATACAGATATTACGAATTTCAAAATTTATTTTGAACGATACTATGTGCATCGAAAACAGTTGTGGGCATTATGTGGGGTTAGATAGAATAGGAAATGGGCTGGCATACACACAAATATGCATATTGAAAGAATGCACAGAACAATCAAGTACATATATTTACAAGGAAAATTTTTAAAAAGATTGGACAAAACCATTCACTGTTTAATGCAGTTTGTTCGTGATGAATTTTTTGATAGGCTCATTTCATTAGAAAAAGGAAAAGTGCCTATTAAGATATCAAATTTAAGAAATAGACACGGAGCTAGTCAGCGGTTAGGCCACTGTGAAATTTTTGAAAATGATGATGGATGGTTTATAAAATCAGAAAGGCTTATTGGGAATTCTATCTTATTAGAAAAAATACTGAAATGTTCTGAGCGCTGTGCATTATACTGCAAAGATTGCAAATTCTGCCTTTATAATTTTATTTGCACATGTATTGACAATGCCATATAGTGGGATATGTGCAAGCACATACATGCTTCATGTCAGAGAAAATTTTCCAGCCAGAACAACTGTAGAGAGATTGAGAACACAGACCTAGTGATTGATGGTTCCAGAGATGATTTCACTAAAGCCATAGAAAAAGAAACTCACCTTAATTCTTTGAAAAGAAAGTCTGAGACAAATCTGGAGGAAATTAAAGTAGATGTAAGAAAATATTACAATGAGATAGGAAGTAATATCGAAAAAGCTACTAGTTAAAGAACTTAATGAACTGAGAAAGTTATTAAAAAGTGCATCAACAAGTTATAAAATATTCATGGATGCTAAAGAATTGCAGGAATAATCTGAAGTTGTTGAGACTATCCCCCAAATAAAAAGATTTAAAAAAAACAAAATTTTGTTTCTAAAAAGAAGCAAAGCTCAAAAAGATGTAAGCAGAATTCTCTAAGAGCACCTACAGTAGAAGAGTCGCAACAAATCGCTTGTTTATTAATAATGAAAAATTAATTTTTCATTGTAATGTCATACTAAATCAATTTTATGGCAACGTCGTAGATTTAGGGTCTTTTATTAATCATCATTTCAGCAAGGTGATAGAATTTAACTTTTATTCATTGCAATTCAAATTTTCTTGTGTTTTTAGTATAATTGTTTTAAATATACTTTTTATTTACAATTCCCTTTGATTAATGTAGTGGCGAACAATAGCCCAGACCAGATGTCGGAAGAAGGCGAAGTCCATTTCTCACGAGAAGTTGATGAGCTAACGAAAACGTAAGGCCGAACGCTGGAGTTTGAGGGAGATGGTTTTCTGCGTCGGAGGAGAGCGGTGCTCTCTCCTAGCTGATTTTAAATTGGGCGCTGCCCGCTTTTACTTTTTTTTAGACGGGATCGCTGTAGACCCGTGCTAGAGATATCATTCAATTAAACGTTAAATGTCGTGCTGTTTTGTATGTCAGATAAATGTTAGTAGTTTAGTATCATGTAATCTAGAAGTTTAAAAGTTTCAATTAAACATTTTAACGAGTTAAACAGTAGTAGTTCCTGTTGAAGCCTGTGTGAATTTTCCTCCCACAAATTTTTGTGGGCCCGGCCTGGATATGAACTGAATTACCGGATTCAACAAGTTCTTTTTTACGATTTGAAATTTGAAATCAATCCCCTGGACATTTGGACATCCTACAACCTGGACGGAATCTGAATCTACAACTACTCGGATCCAAAGGATTTGGTGTAAACTGCGGAGTTGCTTCGAAAGAATCAGGAAAAGAACAACCTGGGTGCAACGAATGCTCCAAATATTTTCTTAATTTCACGGGCCGAAGGATCCCCGAGTGTGAACGACTCAGTGTTTTTTTTTTTGTGTGAGTCTGTGTTCTTTTTCTCGCGAGTGATGTGATAGTTACTGGCTCACGGTGTGTTTTTTTTAGTGAGCTTTTCTGTGACTAAATCATTTTTAAGCAGCCTAGTGATTTATTTTTTGTGGGCTGTTGTTTTTTATGTGTTTTTAGTGCGATATACTCAGCCTAGTGATTTATTTTTTGTAGGCTGTTTTGGCTAATTTTTGGCTCACTGTGCTTTTTTTGTCGTGAGCTTTGATTCGTCTTTTTTTCTCTTACGTATGTGAAAAAATATATTCATTTTACACACAGCGAATGTACCGGTGGTGGTACAAGCTCGCACAAACCATTTTTTATTTTATTATTGTGTTTTATATTTTCAAGAAAGGATTTTCCCTTTAAAAGTAAGTGAGTTCCTTTTTATATGTTTGTGTTGCTATAAAAAAATTGATATTAAACTGGAAATAAAAATAATGGCGCATTTAGTACGTGCCAAGAAGGTAGACCTTTTAGGGGTAGTGCGGGAATTGGGGCTAGAAGCTCCAGAAAGCTCTACTAAGCCACAACTCTCGGACATGATCATTAAATCGAGCAATTATAATGAAGATGTTATAAAAAATCTTCTAGCCGGAATTGTTGCTGAAAGGGAAGAAGCCGAAAAAAAAATACTATTAGAAGAAGAGAGCAAACGCGAATTCGAACTCAAAAGACTTGAATTCGAAATAGCCGCGAAAAATAAAATCGAAATACCAACATTGAGTAGCGGTATTAAAAGCCCCGATGTTTTGAAATTAATTACAAAGTACAACCACCAAGAAGAAATTAGTATTTACCTTACATTGTTTGAGCGCCAAATCAAGCGTTTGGGCGTAGAAAAGGAAAATTGGGTAACTTATTTGTTAGGTCTGTTACCGTTGGAAATAGTAAACATAATAGGTCGCGAAAAGGAGGAACTCTCCAATGATTACGATTACGTGAAACAGTTATTACTGAAAAGATTCAAACTGAGTCCAGAACAATTTAGACAAAAATTCTTTTCGCATAGAAAGGAAAATTCGGCCTCGTGGCGAGATTTTTCATTTGAAATTACTAATTTTTTGGAACAGTGGCTTACGGGTCTTAACATTTCGTCTTTTGATGATTTAAAAAACATTTTGGTTATTGACCAAATAAGGAAGAGATTACCGCTTGAGATAAGGGAACATTTTATTGATGACTTGCCTAAGTTTACGAAGGTCTCAGATTTTATAAGTAAGCTTGATGATTATGAGGCAGCTCGCAATATTATCAGGAAAAACTCCGAAACGAGAAGTCCGAATAACGATGTTAAAAAGCGTTTTACTCAAAATGTTGAAAACAAAAGTTTTAACAGAAATAACATTCCGCAGAGTAGCAAATATGAAAAAAATTATCTTAACACGAGGAATAACGCTAACCCTTTCAAAATTAGATGCTTTTATTGTAATGAATACGCCTCCCATAAATCAAATCAATGTCCCAGAAGAAAAGAAGGGCCAACTTATTTTAGAGGCAAAGAAACCGAACATAGGGCTGAGCAAAGTAACTTCCATAATAATAAATCAGTAAATACTGCGAATAAAAATTCCTGCCCATCGGATAAAATCCTCAAAATTAATGAAATTATGGGGAAAAAGGTCAGCCGTGTGGTAGATTCTGGATCTGACGTAACAATGGTTAATGATAACATCTATAAGAGTTTAGGATGCCCTAAATTAAATGAAAACGATGTGAAACTGACAGGAATTAGCGGAAAAGGTGTGAGTCCGAAGGGTTTTTTCAATACCGACATTTCAATTGATAATATTAGTATCTATTGTGATATTTACGTTTTAAATGATTTACAATATGATATGATCCTCGGAAATGATTGTTTAAGTAAATTAAATTTTGAAATATCTGGTAATGGCCTTAAAGTTATGAGTAAGCGAAATGAGGAGAAAAATTATACTGTTAATATGATAACTGCGGTTTCCTTAAAAATTCCGAAGTTAGACACTCCTTCAGATGTTGTAAACATTCCCATGGCCAAGTCAGTCTCGCAGTCGGATGTTGTAAACATTCCCATGACCATCCCAGGCTTGCGGTCAAATTCCATAGACACTCCCATGATTGAAGAATGCTTAACTGACACTCCTAAGTATGAATCTGTTTACTTAGCAGAAATGGTAAATTCGGTTAATATAAACGAAATTGATCTTACTCACATAATTGACTGCGGTTTAAAAAAGGGATTAATTAACTTAGTTGAGAATTACAAGCCTGAGAAAATAAAAAGTGCTAACTTGAAAGTTAAAATAATATTGAGCGATGAAATACCGATTACGCACCGACCTAGGCGATTAGCATTTGCAGAACAAGCGTTTGTTGATAAACAAGTCCAGGAATGGCTTGATAAAGGCATTATACGAGAAAGTTGTTCGAGTTACGCCGCGCCTATTGTTTTAGCCAAAAAGAAAAATGGCGATTACAGATTATGCGTTGATTACAGAAAGCTTAACCGAAAGATAATTAGGGATAATTACCCCCTTCCAGTAATAGATGATATTTTAGACGAGATCGGGCAAAATAAAGTTTTTAGCACATTGGACTTAAAGAATGGTTTTTTCCACGTAGAAGTCGATGAGGACAGTAAACAATTTACTTCGTTTGTTACAAATAATTCCCAGTTCGAGTATAATGTAATGCCTTTTGGTTTAAGCTCCGCCCCGCAGTTTTTCCAACGCTACATATATGCATGCCTCAGAGAGTTAATAAGAGATAAAACGATTTCCGTGTACTTAGACGATATAATCGTCCCTGCGAAGACTGAAGAAGAGGCGCTTTCTAAACTGAAACGCGTGTTTCAGGTAGCATCAGAGTATGGTCTCGAATTCAATTTTTCTAAATGCCAGTTTTTGAAAAGAAGGATCGAATTTTTAGGATACATAGTGGAAAACGGAACAATTCGCCCTTCAGAAACACAAACATTAGCCGTTGAGAAATTCCCTGAGCCACAAAATAAGAAACAACTCCAGAGTTTCCTAGGGTTAACTGGATATTTTAGAAAATATATAGCGAATTATGCTAGAATCGCTAAACCCTTAAGTGATCTCCTGAAAACGGAGAACGAATTTAATTTTGGAGCGAGTCAAAAGGAAGCTTTCCAAACATTGAAAAATAAATTATCGGATAAACCGGTGTTGCACATATTTAGACAAGGGGCCGAGACAGAGTTACACACGGATGCTAGCAGCTTGGGTTTTGGAGCAGTCTTGTTACAAAAAGACGATTATGGAAACTTACACCCCGTTCATTTCATGAGTAAGAAAACAACACCCGCCCAAGCCAAATATAGTAGTTACGAGCTTGAAGCGCTGGCTGTTATTGAAGCATTAAAGAAATTCCGGACATACCTGTTAGGGAATAAATTTAAAATAGTAACTGACTGTTCCGCTTTTCAAAAAACATTAGAGAAGAAAGATCTCACGCCAAAAGTAGCAAGGTGGGCATTATTCCTACAAGAATTCGATTATCAAATTGTCCACAGGCCCGGAAGTCAAATGAAACACGTTGATGCGTTGAGTCGTAACACCGTATTAGTCACAACACGTTCGCATGATGAAATTACAACAAAATTAACCAAAGCACAAAACGAAGACGATTACATTAAAACTATCAAAACACTAGTTGAGAAAAATGAAAGTAAAGATTATTTTGTTAGGAAAAATATGGTGTACAAATATGAAGATGGTAGAGAACTAATTATGGTACCGGAAATTATGCAGAAAGAAATTATTCGCGAAATTCATAATAAAGGACATTACGCTGTAGCGAAGACCGAAGCGATAATAAAGCAGGATTATTATATCCCTAATCTTCGAAAACAAATCGAAAGTGTTATAGGAAATTGTGTAGAATGCATCCTGTACAACCGAAAGCGAGGGAAAGGTGAAGGATTGCTAAATCCCATTCCTAAACATGATTCCCCTCTCCAAACTTATCACGTCGACCACTTAGGCTCAATGCCCTCGACCAACAAAAACTACAATTTTATATTCTCTGTAGTGGACGCTTTTACCAAATTCGTGTGGTTCTATCCAGTCAAGACTACATCTGCAAAGGAAGCAATTTCTAAATTAAAAATTCAACAAGCTACATTCGGGAACCCAGAGCGAATAATCAGCGACCGAGGTGCCGCCTTCACTTCCAGTGAGTTTAAAAAGTATCTCGAAGACGAAAATATTGAGCATGTTCTAATTACAACGGGAATACCCAGAGGAAACGGACAGGTAGAACGACAACAGGAAACACTCATATCAATCCTTGCTAAATTAAGTATCGACGATCCGTCAAAGTGGTACAAATACGTACCGGCTGTTCAACGAATAATGAATAGTACGATTTCCCGAAGCACTCAATACACACCCTTTGAGCTTTTAACGGGAGTAAAAATCAGAAATAGGGAAGATTTAAGAATAAAACAAATTCTTGATGAGGAACATGAAAACGCATTTGTCGAGGAAAGACTGAATAGCAGAAATATCGCGAAACAACATATATTGAAAATTCAGGAGGAAAATCGCAAAACTTTCAACCGTAAACGCAAAAAAGCGAAATGTTATAAAATCGGTGATTTAGTTGCAATCCAACGAACCCAATTTGGGGTCGGTATGAAGCTACGACCGAAATTCCTTGGTCCATACAAAGTGATCAAAGTGAAGCGCAATGATCGATACGATGTCGAAAAAGTGGGCTTTCAAGAGGGTCCAAGAGTGACCTCTACTGCAGCCGATCACATGAAGCCGTGGGCTTCTTCAACCTAAAAAATATAGTGCTAATCCAAGCTGATATTTTTATGTGTTTTTTTTTTGCATCGTCTCATCTTTTTTTTTACTGTGTTTATCAAAAGTGACTGTGCTGTCATCTGAACATGTTTTTTTTTACTGTTTTATACAAGAAAAAAAAAACTCTCTATTTAAAAACTGTTCATAGGACTGTATCCACGTGATGAACTCACCTGCGCATTGTGTTTTTTTTTTGGACTATATTTAGCAAAAAAAGAACTGAAACTGTGTTTTTTCTTTTTTTTGATGGAAAGACTGTGTTCGTCTGTATACGTAGTTTGATATTGCATATTTGTCATGTTGTTTGTTTTTGTGTGTGTTTTTCTAGTATTTTTCAGGTTCCAGGAAAGTCGGACGGTACCAGTCCAGTCTATATGGTGGATGATCTGTGAGGACACAGAATGGTCAGGATGGACGAATGTAGTGGCGAACAATAGCCCAGACCAGATGTCGGAAGAAGGCGAAGTCCATTTCTCACGAGAAGTTGATGAGCTAACGAAAACGGAAGGCCGAACGCTGGAGTTTGAGGGAGATGGTTTTCTGCGTCGGAGGAGAGCGGTGCTCTCTCCTAGCTGATTTTAAATTGGGCGCTGCCCGCTTTTACTTTTTTTTAGACGGGATCGCTGTAGACCCGTGCTAGAGATATCATTCAATTAAACGTTAAATGTCGTGCTGTTTTGTATGTCAGATAAATGTTAGTAGTTTAGTATCATGTAATCTAGAAGTTTAAAAGTTTCAATTAAACATTTTAACGAGTTAAACAGTAGTAGTTCCTGTTGAAGCCTGTGTGAATTTTCCTCCCACATTAATCATTCTTAGTTTGTGGCCTAAATTTTATATTATAAATTATGTAACCAATTAATTAATAATGTGACTTAGGAACTAATTTTTAATTATGTATGGCTAATTAAAATTATACACTGATTATGCCAAAAAAATATCTAAGTAACTAAATAAACTGAATTCTATTTAATAGTACACATATGATAAATTCTGTTTATAACATGTTTAGATCATAAAACTTACGTCTACTTTTTATCCCATAATGTGGTGTTTTTGCTGCTTTAATTTTGATTTTATTTTATCAGTTGTATGAAGGAAATTTTTTCATGAATTATATTTGTAAATTTAATATTGGATATTGTCTGATTGATTGGATAATCCATTTCATTTAAATAATTTAGCCACTGATTAATGCACCTTTTATCTTTATAGTCTGATATTTTATGCTAGTAATTTATTTCAAACATTCCAATATAAAAAAAAAGATATATATTTTTTTTTTTTTCTGTGTGTTTCGAATAAAATTTATCTCTCAATTTGGAATCCTGTTTTATTTATTTATTATTATTATTTAAAAGAAAATCAGTACATAAATGCAGATATTTACAATTACGCTGTTGTTTTTATGTGTTTGAAATGTTTTTTATCCCAAATGTGTCTCATTAAATAATTTATAGTAACTATAGTTGAGATTCCAGTTCTTAGTATTTATTGCTTTTTTCCATTTCATTTAATAATCAACGACAAATGCTGTTTAGTTTAACTCTAATTAAATCACTTGTTCTACTTTTTTACAACCCCCCCCCCCCCCCAAAAAAAAAATAAATAAATACCGTATTTATTTAACATTGTGAAAAGTAGAGATCGTCCCAAAATCAGAGTTTCGTCGGAAATTCTGCCGGACCGAAACTATCTGTATTCCAAAAATCTCGTTTCTTCTTTCTGAAATTTTCAACATTACTCACTGATTTGAGCTGTATCGGCTAAAATGAGACACTCTTTATTTATTGCTATGAACTTCGCTGTTTATAATTATCAGTCATGATTGACTCAAGACGAAAGTGCAAATTATAAATCAAGTAAGACGCCTATATGACTAAATTTTGAAGATGCTTTTCACGTGCTCATTAAAAGCTGCAGGCTTAACTGTAATATAAAATTTTTAGTTTGAAATTGCAGAAGTTTTTCGAATATTCCTTGAGGAAGGCAGATGATAATTTATAAAAATCATTATAAAAGATAAATCAAATCAGGGTATGTATACATAAAACATTTTTTGGTTAGATGAAATTCCTCTAATTAGAAAATCTTTCTTTTATGAATTAATTATATTTTATTTTACATGAAAATAAAAAAAATTCGGTTAGAGGCACAGACTCGGCCAACTTGGGCCACACGTATAATTAAGTAATAATTATATACATTTAATAAACACGTAAAATTAATTAATAATTATGTATATTTATGTATGTATTAATTACTTTAAAAATTGTTTTTGTTTTCGGCAGAAAATAGGAAGATTACTGAACTTCGGTTTCTGTTTCGGTCGATCCCTAATGAAAAGCATTGACTCACAAGAAGGGGTTCGTATTCAACTACCCTCCGCCTCCTCCCCAAACAACACTCCCAAATACACACAATACTCGTCACTAACAGGGGTATAAAAGAGAAATTCCAAGAAATTAGGTTGTGTCTAAATGATACAGGAAACCAACCATTTTTTAACCCCGAAAGGGTTAACATATTTTTAAAGGATTATTTGTTTCGATTACACATATGGAAATCTCAAAGGTAAGCTTGGCAAGTATTATACCATAAAAGGCAAACAATAGTCTGCAATTTGTGGTAATGGTTTACAACGGGGATCTCTGCATTAAATAAAAATAATAAATTTAAAATAATGTTTAATTAAGAATTTTAACAAATCTCATGTGAATTAATTGCTGGGAATTTTACAAGAACTTAATATCTAATCCCAATTTCATTAAATATGTTATCATTTATCCTAGAATCAAGCTAATAATTGTACCTGAGAAACAAACTATGTAAAGTCAGAAAATGATAAATTTACATACGTAAAGGTATCTTCTCACCCAAATTTTGTAGATCTATGTGCAGTAGTTTCTTGAGAACACAATAGGCGTAGAGTTGTATGGGCTCGTGGGGCTCGCCCCCCCCCCCCAATAATTTCTTAAGATGGGCTGTATTTTTTGGCGCCAACTGATATAGAAAAATCTTAAATTTTAGAATTTATAATAATTTAAAGAATTTTTTAGCGTATAATGTTTTCCATAGGAAATTTTCTCCCTCCAAATTTGTTGTTTACATCTATTTTTTATAAATATAAACGAATAAAACAACCTAAGAAAACTTTTAGTATGGGGTGTGAATAAAAACGAACCACTCTCCACGTGTTTTTGTTCCAACGCAGACGACGTGACCGATACGATCATATTGGTCAAAACCTTACTTAGATAAGATGAGTTGACGGTTCCGGAACATAGGAAGAAGGGGCCTTCCGTCCTCTGAAAGAAATAGGTTCCAATTTATGAGCTTCGAAGAACTCGGGACGGGGTTTTAAAGTTTTGTTGCAGCGGATGACAATGACCAAAACAAAAGAACCACTAGTGTCCAAAGAATATACACAAGAAAATTTTTCTAATATCAATCAGGCATAAAATATAAAAATTCTATACAAATGAAAATTGCAGATGGACAAATATATATATATATATATGCATTGTCTATGTCTACCAAGCCGTCACTTGCAGTAACGGATGATTCACAAGGATCTAGTAATAGTAACAATAAATAGTAAGTATTTAATTATTCCTACTTATTATTTTAAGGAATTTATTTTTGTGTTGTCTTAAGCTACCTGATTAAAAGTCTGCACTGACTTGGGACGGGCCGAAACCCGAACTCAGGCCGATATCTTTCACTAGCCGCAACCTGATAAAGCCACGGTCTGCATTTCTTTTTTCTGCATATTCGTGTCAAGTCTGAACTTCAGTTTTTGCGGGGCCGGAAAAAATCATTCTTACGGAGAGTTCATTCTTACAGTGAGTCATGAAACAAACTTCTTATTTAATTATATAGAAAATGTAACAGCAAATATTATGAACGATTTTCAATGGGGCTAAGGTTATCTTGGTGGTGGTGGTATCTGATTTTTAAGAAGTGAATTTATATTTAAATTTAATCTTTTAAAAATCTGCAATTCTTTGAAAAGTGTCATCTATTATACATTTAACCCTTAGTGACCGGTGCCCACAAAAAAAGGACACATAATTTTAAGTGTACTGGCACCCAGAAAATTTAATTAAGTTTCCTTTTATAAAGCACTGAAAAAAAGACAAGTTTTTATTTTTATATAAATTCGTTTGTAAATTCTGGTGTCATTTCATCATTTTACAAGCGGAATTACTCCGCGACGGAAAGGGTTAAGAGACAAAAACATTTAAGACAATCAATATTGTAGCTAATTTACTTATATTTATACAAGAAAATATAAAGAAAGAAGGTAAAGGAAAATTTAATGTTTTTTACTCTTCCCAGATTTTTGAAATTGCAGATATTTTTTCTAAATTTATACAGGGTTCCTGCGCTTCAGGAATTTCCCTGATTATACAACAGTTTCTTTTTCTAGAAAATGTTTCCTTTAGCAATCGCGCGATTATATTGCGTTATTGTACATTCCATTTTTCTACATAAAATTTCTGGTATTAACGCTGAAAATATAGGAACCCTGTTATACAGAGAAATATATAACATATGCGAAATTATTCCCGTTATTGAAAAAAAGAAATTACCCATTTTGAGTTACCGCATTAGAACTACTGCCCTTTTAATAAACTATATTTAAAAAATAAATGTAAATATTCAATTTAGTCGTAATTTTATTTAAAAAAAATAATAAATAACAGCCATATTTTTACAACTGAAAGTGAGCTATTCTTACTTTTCATAGGAATGTAAAAAAAATTCTTTAGTTTTAAACCTATTATTTTTCCATTTATAAATTTTTCATTGTCATTTTTTTATTTATTTTATATAAGAAATTGCCGTTAAATTTATTTAGGGTAACTGTAGGATAGATGGCCATAGTTTTTAAAGATTGAAATAAAAATTCTCAGAATGCAAAAACAAGAAATATTTATGCATATTTGAAATTTTAATACATATACTCATCATATTTTGGACAAAAAATAATTAAATATCGTGAACGAAAAGCGGGAAACAAAATTGAAATTAAAATGGCAGATGGCCGTCTCTCCTACAAGCCGAGGAGAGATGGCCATCCAATACAAGAAAAAAAATGAAGTTAAAATAGCAAAAAATAATATTTCACGTAGTTAATCATGAAAAAGACATAGAAATTTGTAAAAACGCAATTAAATCACGGAAAAACAGTGAATAAAATTTCAATAAACAAAATTTGAAGTATAATTTTAATCCTTCTTTTTTCGTAAAATCTTACCACATTTTCGGCTAAGAACTTGATGATTTATACCCTTTTCATGGAACCACTTCTGGCACCTTGTGCATCGTATGCAGTAATCCTTTTTGGTTACGATATTCTATTCTTTTCCACAACCAACATAGTGATCCTCATCCAATTCTATTCCCTCGGAATCTGTAGAATCTAATAATTTCAAATGTGTTTCATCTTCTTCGCTACTGGAAGGGTCATGTTTTTCTTGCGTTTATTTTAGATTTTCCATGGTTTTAAATTTATTTATCAACTTTATCTGTTTCTTGAATGAATGCTTCCAAAGTTTTTCAATATTTTCTAGAACAAAAATACATCGTTAGGCCCGATTATATTATTGCTGTTGAAATATTTATATTAGTTAAAATTTAAATAATTATATCAATTAATGTAATTATAAACATAATAAAAATTATATAATTATTTAAAAAATAAATATATTTAGTTAAAATCATCACTCCGTATATAATTTTGAAATATTGATTATAGGTGGCCATCTCTCCTAAAATTGATGGACAGATTGGCACCCAATTTAAAGCGTCACTCCGCCATTGTACGTCTTTGTTTTAGGCTTAAAAGCAAAGATTGCCACTCTAAAATTGGGAGGAGTGAAAAGTTCACTCTTTGAAAGAGTGAGATGCGTTTTTACTCTTTTTGGAGTGAATTTTATAAAAAATTCCACTCTTTAAGGAATTTTATAAAAAATACACTCCTTAAAGAGTGGAATTTTTCACTCTCTAGAAAGGAGTGAAATGTCTCACTCCTGAAGAGTGACTTGCGTATGCATTGCTTATTAACCAATCAGAGCAGCAAGGCGACGATACCCTTAAAAGATAAGGAAAATGTCACTTTTTCGTCCGCCATCTTAGGATTAACAGATTAGGATATCATTAAAATTATTCTTTATGGAATACATAAAATGAAGGTAAGTCTTATTTAATTTTAAGCATTTATCCGTGTAGATATGTGGAATGTTGAGATTATTAGCTAAATAGTTGTATGTTGTATAGAAAAAGATTGATCGTTAGAGGGTTCAAAAGTGATTGTCTGCTATATTTCTTCATGTAGCGGTTTGAAATATAATTCTTTTAACAACTGAATACGCACTAGAGATCTGCACGGGCCGGCTCGGGCCGATTTTCACTCACGGAACTCAGGCCGGGCCACACTTTTTTCTGAAGGCTCGGGCCGGAACGAGCCTAACTTATTTTTTCTGTACAATGTCGGGACTGGTTCATTCCGAGTCTTCACGGCCCAAAATTTTCAGTCCTAATTTTGACCCAGCTCGTATGAAAATTATTGTCTCAGCGTGGCCTGGTCTATTCAAAGGTCAGTAAAATTAGGTCTGACCCAAAAATTTTTGCAAAAAATGCATACATTTTAAAATCGCCATTATTCTATACTTAAACGTTAAAATTTATTCTTTTTAAAGAACACTAGATTTCTGCGCTTATTAAAATATAGCTAAATTAAAACATAATAAAACGTGTGAAAAAGAACCTGCGTATGACGGAACCCAGTTTTAAACTCACAAATGTGTTGATCCATACATAATTAATATACTAATACATAAGAAAAGAATATATAATACATTTGCACTCGCTAAGAAGGGAACTTGTAGCATTTTTTTCTTTTCTATGCAATTCCGTCTTACCGTATATCATTTTTCAGATTTTTAACACTTCAAAAAAAAAAAAAAAAAAAATCAATGTTTTGTTGAAATTCACTCGGGCCGGGCCATTTTTTTTTCTACAGGCCGAGCCGAATTTCTTTTCTATGAGTCGGGCCGGGCCCGGGCTTTGAAATTTCGAACCGTGCAGACCTCTAATACGCACAAAAGCTTAGCAAAAAATAATCGAAACTTCATTAATTCGGGATATGTGAATTTAAAAAAAAAATGAGTGTAAATATTTTATTCTTCCCTTTCAATGCTGTGTTGCAAATTACGATCAAAACAAAAAAGTTTTCTCTTTCGTTTGAAAGGGTGACTGACTCAGTCTCTTATGAGTCCGTCTCTTATCCGGATTTTGTGAATTCGTAGGAGACACATTCGAAAACAATTAGCCGTTATATGAGATTTTTGGTTTATTACTGATTTCGGATTATATACAGTTAAGAGTATTTATTATTGTTTCGGAGTTAAATAGGATATTTGATGTTTATGATATTACGAAAAGGTTGGTACAGTGAAACCTCTCTGTACGACCAACTAAATTAGGCGACCTCCTCCCTGAACGACCTTTTTTTCATGGAACGGGATTTATTCCCATAGGCTCAATACTAATTTTACATCCATTCAGAGACCATCCCAGTTGAACTCTCTCCATGAGAGACCGATTTCTTTGAAGAAAATGAAATAAATTCCGTTTTTTCCTGGTCGCTTGAAGAAGGTTTTATTAAAAAAATAATTCCGGAGTGTGCATTATTCATCAAACTTCTAAACTAAGTTTAGATTTTTTTATCCTGGTAACTTTTAAGTGTTTAAACCCCTTTGTGCCTTTTTAGGCAATGAATTTAACTCTGATTACAAATTAAGAATGACGGTCAATAAACTCCTCTGCCCTGTTCTGTCGGAAAACTCTCAAAGAAATAGATGAAGTAATAAAATCGTCATTATTTGTTCCCGTCCACAAAAAAATGCATTTATTTACTGAACTTCGAAAGGACTTTGAAATAAAAATTATAAAATATAAAACTGTAAAATTAAAGCAAAGCTCAATATATTCATTTTTAAAACTCTGCAGTAATTAACTTATGTAATTAACTTTTATTTTGATACTTAAATTTTTATATTTTTTCCTAATGTGAAAAATAAATTTTAGCAACATTGTTACCATTTTTCAACAATTAAAATCTAGATTTAAACATGACCTCCATTAAGAGACCACCTCTCGGAGCGACCAATTTTTATTGGAACGGTACATGGTCGCTTTAGGGAGGTCTTACTGTATATTATTTTTTTTAATTGTATGTAAACATTTTTCTGCGGGTTATGATTTTAAAATTAGAGACTGGGTAATATAAAAAAAATTATAGATATTCTGCATCAGTTATTAAATTTCCTTCTATTATAAAAACATTTTCTACGTTTTTGATACAAGTAAATTTTGGCGCTAAACAATAAAACATGATATTTAAGCATTGGAATAAAATGTTTTTTTATGCCTGTTTTGAAGTTTATGGATAAGACTGCTTTAGTATATTTTTTAAAATGTGCATATTTACTTGCATAATACAGGACTGAATATTTTTTTAAAGAGATTAATAACTACTTTTTTACATTAAAATGTTTTTCAAACAATAAGAATATTTCTAATGCAGTCATTTACTTTATTTTTAAGTTTCCTCTTTTTCTATTTCCGAGGTCAATCTTTTCCTATAAAACATATAAAATCTATTTTGCTCATAGTCACAAAATACAATATCTACGCGAATAAAAAATTTAAATTAAATATGACTTATCGTGTCGTTTCATTAATAACTATTGTATTAATTCCATTTTTTAGCAATAACGGACGAAAATTAGAAATCTTGATTAAGTTAAGTCTTTAAAACCTAGATAGGCGAAAAAAACACTACGTTTAAATCCTGACGTTTAGGAACAGTTTTGGAAAATGAACCCGTCCATTTGAGTTTCCTATAGTCGTAAATGGGAGAGGCGTGGTTGAAATGCCAACTTGATGTATGTTTACTCTTCTCCCTCAGATATTTTCGCTCTTTGCTGTCGGAAACAACTAAGAAAGGACAGCAGTGATCTGTTTATTTGTTTGGAATGTTAAATCTAGTAAAACATTTATTTATCCCTATCCACCTATAGTAAGAAATATTTACACTGTATTCTTACTCTATTTATTTTATCGGAAGCGTAAGTTTATAAACTATAAGACTTGGAAGAAAGGCTTTTAATATTGTTCTCTGACATTCGCCTGTGTGCAAAAAGATTTTCGCACGAACTTCCTCACGCGAAAAATTATGTATTCATATAGTAAAAATGTAATAATCACAGAACAACGAAAAATAGCTAGAATGACACAGATGTGTGTTAGGTGTTATTTATGACGGCCGATTATCTACATAAGAGATATAGGTCCGAGGGGGAGTACCCTCCGTGGGAGTATTTCTAAGGTATTCGTATTTACGCAAGGTTAACCAAGGTTCGAAGAAAACCACGGAAAACTCCGAATGATTAGGCCGACGAGCGCGAATGGGCTCGAACCCAGCACCTCTCGTCTACCAGTTTTGAGAGCAGAACCTCTAAGCCACTGGTGGGGCCAAGAATGGTGCAGAAAAATGCATATCTTTGTAAAATTATATTTGGAAAAACAAAATTCGGCAAACATTCTACATGGGCAATAAAATCGAAATACCAGAATAATTCAGCAAATTCGTACCTTATTCTTTTTATTATGATGTAAATAGGTCGGTACCATCCAGATGTATGGTATCCAGAGTATGAAATGAAAAAATTAAAAATTTGCTTACATTAGAGAGGGCTTATATTCAATTTAAGGATTTAAAATTCTGAAATTAAAACAAACAATAATTAAAGCCCCCCTCCCCCTAAACCTCTCACGGTAGAATTTAAGAGTAAGTACTTTTAAGGTGATTCTAAAAACATGTTCTTCCCTTCTCAAAATTACGAAATTTTCTCTGATATTTACGAATTTATTTTTTTAAGTAAAATCACGAAATTTCAGTCATGGCTCTTGAATTATTCTTATTGCTCCTTTTTTTCCGGTAAATGCATCACATCTTGAATTATAATCAATTTTTGTCACATGACGACTTTTCTTTTGCTTCCCATCGGGGATTTTGGTTGAAAACGTCAATTTCGACAGCATTTTAAAAAGAATATGTGCTTCTATCGAAAAATGGAAAAAGCTGTTCGCTTTCATAGTTTCTGAATAAAAGCACCTGAACATAAAAATGTGCATTTAGCAGCAATAATAAATTCAGGTGACTATGTTGTTTGAAAATTTACCTAAACTTATTTTATGAATCAATAATTCGCAAAAGCCTGTTAATATGAAACCTGTCTATAACGGAATTCTGTCTGAAACAGAAAAACATTCAAGTTCCAATGGAAGATCCTTGTTAAATTCCAAACTTGTCTAAACTAAAGCTATTTCCTGTCCTTAAACGGTTCCGTTTCTAGAGGTTTTATCATACTAGGTAATCAAAATAATGTAATACATTGGAACATCTCAGTATATTTTTAATATAAAAATGAACAGTAATAATAAATGGTAAAATTCCTACTAATTATCAAGACTTAGTCTCTAATAAATGAAAAGATAACTCAAAAAACTCGGAGTTTATCTGAAATATTTTAGATTTTCTTTCAATTGGCATTCATTACCAAAACTAAACTGAAATAATAATCCAGTGAATGAAGTTTCTAACTAATTTGTTAGTGGTGAACTATTGGTTTTTACTCCAGTAAGTGTCTGTTCGGATCTCGCTAAAGGTTTTGATGGTCATCTCATCGTCATGCTAGTAAAGCTTCTTTAAACGGAATTTGTATATAGCGGAATCATGTCATAAATGGGAAAATTTCAAGGATATCCTGAAGGTATATCCTAAACTTATACCTTCCTAAAAGTAAAATTCTCTTAAGACGAAAAATGTTGTTTCCGTTTTCATATGCTTTTACTATATTTGAAATTTAGCTTAAATTTGCTCTAAAAAAAAAAGACAATGTTTTTCTCCATTCACACATACGCGAAATCATTGTTAGACATAAAAGCATAAAAACTGCAAGCATAACTAACGGAGTGAATTGGAATCGAAAAACGTTTTTCAACTTTTAATAAAGGTTCTTGATAAAAATGAATATAAGTAGTTATATGTTCTTCATAGCGCAGGTCTTTCGCGGATTTTGATATCTTAGATTGGCTTAAAGCGCCAAATTTGACATCATTTTATAAAAAAAGCTTACCGTATTTTATGGAAGAAACGCCGCGGCGTTTACGAGTTTAAAAGTTAATTTTTTTTCCTAGAGCGGCGTTTACGATTTTTTTAAATACCAACTGAGTTTCCTTAATTTAAAAATTCATTAAAATGTTTAAAATCGGATTTAAATATTTTAAATAAAACTTCAGACATCTTAAGATATTAAATACAAGGCATCCTACACTGCTCAGAAAACTTTGATTAAAGTTAGGTCAATGTGACGCTGTCGACAAAAGTAGTGTTCCGATGGATGCGGCGTTTACGATATTTTTTAAGCTTATTCAGGCCAATTTGAGGAGTGCGGCGTTTCTTCCATAAAATACGGTACTTAAGAAGAAATAAAAACATTTGATTTGCTAGCATCTAAACTAGTATGCTCTAGTACTAATATATTCTCTAGTACTATACTCTATACTAGTAGACATTTCGCACATTCCAGAGATAGAAATATGTTTCAAAAAGTAGCCAAGTACAACTTTATAAAAAAAAAAAATCAGAAAATAAACATAAGGTAAGTAAGGTAGGTAAGAAGTATGATGCACAAATGCAGCATCAGCCTCTATATTGCATGTGATTCCTTAAATTTTTTACATCAAAACAGATAGCTAAATCATTTGTTAAATTTAAAAAAATGTAATCTATTTTTAAAGATTACAAGTTATATCTAAATTTATATACAAACATTTACAGTAATAATAGTAATAACAATGATATTTATGAGTATTTTGAAAAAAAAATGATTTTTTTTTATTCGGTAAAAGCAAAATTCTTTTTAAGTTGGCGTTTTAAACCAATTCCTCAATGCGACAGCGTTGAAATAATTATCCTGAGACAATAATCGCTCGGAAATAAAAATGTAACTAATTCATCGATAAATGAAAAAAACCTTTTCCAATGCAAATCTGTTCAATTGCAATTAATCGCTTGCAAATGTGAAGCCTTTTTTTTAAGGACAGCCGGAATTTTAAATGCGCCCGTGATAGTAAAAAATTGGTGACCAGTTTTGAATTTAGATATTTTTCTCTTGGCGGGAATTTGCAAATCGTGGAGAGCAGGTGCGGGGGGGGGGGGCTTTTATTGTAAAAAATAGCGTGTTTTCCATTTTGCTTTTTTAACCATCCATTATCTTTATTTTCTAAATCTCTATCACCTGATCCAAATATGTTTCAAAAAGTAGCCAGTTACAATTTTAGAAAAAAAAATCTGCAAATAAAACCTTATATTAGATAAGAAGTGTAATGCACAAATGCAGCATCAACCTCTATAGTGCATCCGATTCGGTAATTTTTTTTTACATTAAAACAGATAGTCTAAATCATTACTAAATCATTTGTTAATTAAAAAAAAAAAAAAAAAAAAAATGTACCGTATTTTATGGAAGAAACGCCGCGGCGTTTACGAGTTTAAAAGTTAATTTTTTTCCAAGTGCGGCGTTTACGCCGATATTTTTAAAATACCAACTGAGTTTCTTAATTTAAAAATTCATAAAAATGTTTAAAATCGGATTTAAGTATTTTAAATAAAACTTCAAACATCTTAAGATATTAAAAACGAGGCATCCTACACTGCTCAGAAAACTTTGATTAAAGTTAGGTCAAAGTGACGCTGTCGACAAAAGTAGCGTTCCGTCGGATGCGGCGATTACGATATTTTTAAGCTTATTCAGGCCAGTTTGAGGAGTGCGGCGTTTACGGCGGGTGCGGCGTTTCTTCCATAAAATACGGTAATCTCTTTTGAACGATTACAAGTTATATCTAAATTTATATACAAACATTTAAAATAACAATAATAATACTAACAGTAATATTTATGAGTATTTGAAACAAAAAAAAAATGAAACTTTTTTTTAATTATTAAAAGCAAAATACTTTCAAAGCTGGCGTTTTAAACCAATTCCTTAATGCGACAGCGCTGACAATAATCATCCTGAGACAATAATCGCTCGGAAATAAAGATGTAATCAATTCATCGAAAAATAAAAAATAAACTTTCCCACTGCAAATCATTTCAATCGCAATTAATCCCTTGCAAATGTAAAGCCCTTTTTCTTTTTTTTATGTAAGGCCCTTTTTCTTCTTTTTTTTTATGTAAAGCCCTTTTTTTTTAGGACCACTCGAATCTTAAATGCGCCCGTGATTGTAAAAAAAAAAAAAATGGTGGCCAGTTTTGAATTTAGATATTTTTCTCTTGTCGGGAATTTGCAAATCGGAGGGGGGGGGGGGGTCCTTTTATTGTAAAAAAAATTGTGCGATTTCCATTTTGCTTCTTTAACAATCCATTACTTTTATTTTCTCTATCACCTGATCCAAACAATATTGCTTCTCTTTCTAATTGCATTTCACCTTTCTCATACTTTTATTCATTTTGAATAAAATGTAATTAAATATTAGCGCTGATAAATAATAAACTTCAGAAAACATGATATCGTGCTCTTGAAGTTAAAACCTTTAGAAAAAGAAAAGCACCCCTCAGAAGAATCCTTTTAACTGCTAAAGGGGGTAAATATAACCACAAGTGAATATTCCATCAATGTCATCCAAACGTGTCATTTCCCTCTACGTAGTTTCGGTATCAAGGTTTCCGTACGTATGACGTCACTGTGCGTGCTAAGGAGAATTCCCGCAACAGAAAAGATACTATTTTTGCATTTAAAATTGAATTTCTGCTCAAAAATTTTTTTGTTTTTGTTCAAAGGAGAGCATATTTCTTCAAGACAGAACATTTTTTACTAGCGAAAATATTTTTTTCGAAGAATAAAGCGATTATAGAGGATTTTTTCCCTTCAAATGAAACAGTTGTGTGTTATTATCATTATTATTATTATTGTGCTAAGGTGGAGTTTCTATTGTTTGTTATCTTTAGTCGATCATTGTAATTGGATGTGTGTGTGTGTGTGTGTGTGTGTAAGGGGGGGGGGGGATAAACATGTATTGTGATTTCCTTTGACACTCAGGACAGTTTGCCCACACACGAAGCTTCGAAAGAGCTATTTCCAATCACTTTTCCTAAATATTACGCGGTAGCTATTTCTCAGATTTCGTTGATGAAACATCAGTTGGAAAAGTTTTAAAATAACGTATTATTTTTAGTGCTTTGCTTAAAATGCCTAGTACTTATGCTATTTCAGCATGGACTAATATTTCGGATAAAAAAAAAAAAAAATGTTTCGCCTCATACATTAATGAAGCAATCTGATTTTTTTTTTTTTTTTTTTTTTTTTATAGATTATTTTATGTAAACGTACGTGTACAATGCTGAAATTTCTGAATTTGTTCCGATCACTTTCAATCGAGTGAATATTGTAAATAAAGTCATTGAAAATAGTAGCGATGTAGATAATTTAAAAATAAATAACATGTATATAACACTAGTGAAAATAACAAATACCATGCATCTAAAAATTCGGGAAATCTCAAGCAGTGTGAAAATAACATTGAAGGTGAAGAATTTTCATTCACCATATCTTCCGTAAATTGATCTTTTCAAAAAATTAGGCATATTGCTGGTTATACAGAGAAACAAAATTTTATAAATTGCATGACAGTTTGACAATTCATTAGGTGAATCAAATATGTTACAACCAATTCCTTCGGATGAATCGGTATACTTTCAATGTGATAAATGCATCGAAGATGTAAAACTGTTAAAAAAAAATTCTTAATGAAATTGACAGCAGCTCATTTTCGAAAGAATTTAATATTTTTGAAAATGCTTGCAAAAAAGTTAAATTGGTACAGGCACAGAAATATAATAAAATCATTTGTGAAAATCAGAACTTTCATTCGATTGAGACAGATTAAGAGGCTACTTCCCTCACGCGAAAAATCGCATCCTATGGGAGACATTTTTAAAAATATCTCGTTTGCATTTCCATATATATATATATATATATATATATATTTGCATTGGGCAGCTTAGGACGAACTCTACAAAGGCTGTTTTGCAGGTTTTTTTTTCATTATGAAATTTTTACTTTCGGAACCGGTTTCGAAAGTGAAGTATCCTCATTAAAAAAAACTGCAAAGAAAATCGAAAAGTAAAAAACGGCCTTTGTACAGATCGACATCGACTATCCAATGCAGGGGGAAAAAATGAAAACATTCGAATTCAAACAAAATATTTAAAAAAAATTCTCCCATAGGTTTAACATTAGCGAGCGGGTGTTTTCATGTGAGTGAAATAGCTCCTTACCGAAACATATTCATCAGAAATAAAAAAGAGATACTCTGCCAAAAAAGGAAAAAACTGAAGTAAATCAGCTGTGATTGCACGATAAAATATCAAATAATGGAGCGCATATCTGAAGTATATACAAAACGCATCTTCAGATGAAATCATATGCTTGAAATTAAAGCATATTCTGAGGGTAAAAACCTAAAAAACCTTAATTATTAAATATTTTGTATAATTTTATGATAATACATCATTAAACTATAATTAATTTTTAATAAGCTTTTCGGAAGGCATTTATATTCTTCTTAATTTAAAATTCAAATTTTTATAGCATATAAATCTGTAAGAATTCGGCAATTTAATAATTAAAGTTTTTATTTTTATTTGTATTTTAAATTTTTTATAAATACTGCTTGCCTTATTTTTTTTTTCTATAAAAAATTTCAGTGTGATATTCAATGACATCAAACGCATAAATGGAATCTGAAAGAAACAACAATAAATTCTAAAAAGCTGGAAAGATATATAATTTTAAAATTTAAATATGGCACTTTATTTGGATGTGAAAAATATTGTTTAAATGTTAAACTCTCTTTCGCGCTAAAATTTACTTTAATTTCTCTCACTTATGGATGTACATGTACATTAATTATTATTATGCAACATTAAAGTATTATTCTAAATAACCTTTTCGAAATGTGTTTATAAAATATATTACTCTGAATTTCACATTTTATTTTCAACAAATGATATAATTATATAGTTTAAATATTTTAGTTTAATAATATTAAATATTCAGCTATTTACTTATGAAAATTTCTATTTAATTTGCTTGTGTAATCACGCAAAACTCAAACTGGGGTATGAGGGAGGGTGAAACCTAAGTTATTATTACTTTTTTAAACATTTTTTATGAAATAGCTCTTTACTAAAAACATAGCGAAATAATAACATATTATCTTAGTTTTGAAATTGATAACCGATGAAATATTATAAATATAGTATATTAAAAAGTATTAACAAAACATTAACTGCAGTCATATAAAAATCAAATTTGCTTCTTTTGTAGGTCTTTTTACTTATAAAAATTACTATTTTACTTTCTTTTAATGTAAATTACCGTTTTTATATTGAGTAGTAAACGAAACTATTTAATTATTTAAAATAATTTAATTTCTCATAGTCTTAATAAATATGTTAATAATCTTGATTCTCCTGTTACTGCGGTTTCCATTTCCAACCTTATCATTTTACCATTTTATAATAGCATTAGCTTTGAGATGGCTAATATCTTAAGACATTATGATTTTAATGTGGTCTTTAAACCGGTTAATAAGTTATCTTTTTCGCAACTTAAGGGCCAAATTCCTCCACATAATTAATGGGGCATTTACAACATTCAATGCCAATGTGTTTTGTCCTACATTGGACAAACTAAGCGAAAACTCCGTTGCAGAATCAATGAACACAGAAAGTATGTAAAGAAAAAAAAAATTACAGAAATCCTCTATCGCCTCTCATTGCTGGGGGGAGGGACATAATTTTAATTTTGTCTCAGCTACCATTATCAAGAAATGCATTACTCCTCTGGATTTAAACTTTTTTGAGGCTATTCATATCCATAAATTTAAAGACTCCTTGGTTAATGATTTATCTAGTACACCATACATCTCAACTTTCTGGATGGATTTGTTGTGTCACGACACTTCTCTTCCGCATTAATTTCATTGACTGTTAGAACTTGCTGGTCTTTTGGTATTATGTTTTGAAATTTGGTTTTTTTTTTCACCGTACATGCAGTTGGGGGGATATTGTTTTAAAAGTTTTTAAAGTTTTTACACTGAGGATGTGAGTCCTAGTACTCACGAAACGTATACGTATGGTCAAATCTGCTTGTTTTATTGTGTGTTTAAACTAGGGGTGCACAACCTTTTTAAGAGAAGGACCACTTACAAAAATGTTTGGGTTGTCGAGGGCCACATCAGTAACACAGCGAAAATTCTATACTGGGAGGTGGGGGGGGGGGTAATAAGTCTTTATTCTTGATGAATAATTATTTTTTGTCTATAATAAACATAAACAAACGTAAATAAATAATTGTATGAAGGAATGCAGGGCTTCTTCGCATCTGTATGAATAACCATTCAACACTTTATGAAGATTAACGGTTCGTTCTTGACAAATGGTAACGTGAAGAAAAAAAATTACACAAAATTTCTAAGTAATTGGATGTTATTGAAAAATATATTAAAAAAAATATTGAAGAATAACTTCATTTAAAATAAAAGAAAACTTATTTTTGAAATAAAAAGGCGTGATGGACTAATTATGCTATTTTTTCTGCGGACTATTAACAAAACTCGTTTTTTTTTCTTTTGTCAATCAAGTGCGACTGATTGACGAAATTCGCGATTTTTTATCAACGACCGATTGACAGATTTCGCGGTAATTTTCCACTGCCGATTGGCATAATTTGCAATCTTTTCAAACAACCAATTTCCGATACCTGCGATAAATTTACACAATTCGCGATTTTTTGTCAGCGATAAATTTTCAAATTTCGCGATTTTTTTTCCACGACGGATCAAAGAAAATTGCGATTTTTTCCGCCCCTGATCAAATTATTTCGCGACTTTTTTGTTCTGCGAGCGACCTTGGAAATTCGCGAGTTTTTCCCATGAACGATTGACAAAATTCGCGATTTTTTTTTCATGAGTAAGTAATTGGCGAATTTTGCGATATTTTACGTGACAGATTGACAATATTTGCAATTTTTTCAAATGACCAATCGACGAAACGTGATTTTTTCCTGATATACATTGATGTAATTTGCGATTTTTTTTCGCTCAATAAAATGGCGAAAATCGCGTTTTTTTTTTACGTGCACAATCGATGAAATTTGCGATTTTTTCCTGCGACCAATGGATTTCTATTTCATGATATTTTTTGGGACCGACACACAAATTTTGTAATTTTTTCCATGACCTATTCACGAAGTTCTTGGGAAAGTTTTGGGAAGTTTTGGGGAAAATTCACAATTTTTTTTTCACGAGCGATTGACAAATTTCGCAATATTTTGCGACCAATTGAAAAAAATTGTAATTTTTTCTATCAGTTGTGAAAATTCGTGATTTTTTTCCGAGACAGATTGACAAAATCGCGATTTTTCCTCAGTCGCTCAACGAAATTTGCAATTTTTGTACGTCATTGACAAAATTCGTGATTTTACTGTGCCCGATTAACAAAATTCGTGATTGTTAACTGACTCTGATGAAATTTGTAATTTTTCCCGCAATAAGCTGGCGAAACTCGCGCTTTTTCCGTAGCCGGTCAAGAAATTTTGCAATTTTTCCGCAGCTCCTTGACAAAATTCGCGATTTTTCTGCGTACGATCAAGGACATTCGCGATTCTTAACTGACTCTCAAGAAATTTGTAATTTTTACGCGACAAATTGATGAAATTCGACATTTTTCTCGTGATAAACTGACGAAGCTCACGATTTTTCCGCAGCCGGTCAACAAAATTTACAATTTTTCCGTACCTCATCGACAAAATTCGCGATTTTTCTGTGCCCGATTAAAGAAATTTGGGACTTTTCCGCGTCGAGTCGATAAAATTCGCGATTTTTCCTCTCGCGATCAACAAAATTCGAAAATTTTCTGCACCCGATAAACGAAATTTGCGATTTTTAACTGACTCTGACGAAATTTGTAATTTTTCCCTCGGCAAATTGACAAAATTCCGCTTTTTTCTCACGATCAACTAACAAAATTCTCACTTTTTCAGCAACCGATCAAGGATTACATAATCAACAAAATTCGCGATTTTTGATGCGTCCGATCAACGAAATTCACGATTTTTAACTGACTCTGACGAAATTTGCAATTTTTTCAGCGGCAAATTGTCGAAATTCGCGATTTTTTCTCTCGATAAACTGACAAACTCGAGATTTTTCCCCAGTTGATCAACGAAATTTGAGATCTTTCTTCGAATCATCGATAAATTTCGAGATTTTTCCGAACTCGATCAACGGAATTTGCGATTCTTAATTGGCTCTGATGAAATTTTTAATTTCTTCCCGGAACAAATTGACAAAACTCGCGATTTTTTCCTGCGACATATGGACAAAAAATTGAAATTTTTCCAGTTATAAATTGACGAAATTGTGTCAAAAAAAACGAAGAAATTATATAAATTTTGATCGCGGGCCACAAGTTAACTCATGGCGGGCCACTTTTGGCCCGCGGGCCACAGGTTGTGCATCCCTAGTTTAAACGTTGTTTTCAAATAATTTATTCTTTCCTTATTATTATAGATTAATGAAGAAGTGTGCTCCACACTTCTTTATTAAATCCGATGTATTTTATACGGGAATGATATGCATTCACTGAAATGAAATCAATTACTTAATATTTATTTACACAGATTGGAACTACTAAGAACTTTCATCAATGGCTATGAAAACAGTTTCTGGGAATATTTGCATATTTACAATCCTGGAATGTGTTGTAATGAAAGATTTTTTTTTTTAGTCGAACTACTTATGCCAATTATTCCAATTTAATAATAAATTAGCATGTTTATAGTAGGAGAGCTGTTGAACATTTTTGAGTAGGTATTTGAGGCACCCTGAAAATTTGTGCAACACTTCTTTTGTATTGCCTGGATACAAAATCGAATGTCTGGCTGAAGGATCGTGGCCCAAGCCAGACACGTGTCAAGTGCCATTTGGCACTTGACACGTATCTGGCACAGTTTTTGTGCCGACTAAAGTGTCTGTCATTTTCAAAATATTTTTTTCTAAGCATAAATATTGTTCTGCTTCAATCTCAGCGTGCCTCAAATACCTTTTTTGGGTAGTCAAAAAATGGCACTTGACCCGTATCTGGCACAGTTTTTGGGCCGACTGAAGTGTCTGTCGTTTTCAAAATATTTTTTTCTAAGTATAAATATTATTCTGTCTGAATCTCAGCGTGCCTCAAATACCTTTTTTGGGGGGTAGTCAAAAAATGGCACTTGACACGTGTCTGGCACAGTTTTTGGGCCGCGATCCTTCAGCCAGACATTCGATTTTGTATTCAGCCATTACAAAAGAAGTGTTGCACAAATTTTCAGGGTGCCTCAAATACCTTCCCTAAAATGTTTAACAGCTCTTGGACTATTAGCTTATCTTGTCATGAAAGTGTAGTTAAGGTTTGAAAATGCCACGATGTAATTTACCACATAATTTCAAGAATTACTTAAATAGAGAATATTATTAGATCTATGAATAATTTAAATGCCTTTGCTGAGAATGTAATCGCACATTAACTGTTGTTTTAACCTCATAGTACTTTATATCCTTGTAAGTGGCAACTGCATGGTAGTTGTTGGTTTTATGTTTAAGTTTCTCGAAGTTTCTATTCTATGTTGTGTTACCGTGTGTGTGTTCTATGTGCAGTCTTTAGTAATAAAGGCTTGTGATGGTTTTCATCGGACTCTGATTAATTATTATATCACAACAGCAGAGCGTGGTTGAGATATTTTAATTATAGAACCCACGGAAACGTAGTTGCTCACGGGATTTGATATTTATTTGAGTTCTGTGTTTGTGAGCATGGCGGCCATTGAAGCCAGTATTAAATACGGAGTTGAGCCTTTCGATGGAAAGAATTTTTCTTTGTGGCGTCGACGAGTTGAAGCAATATTTGAAGCAAAGAGCTTGCATAAATATTTAGAAAGGGAAGCAAATGATACAAAACCAGAAGACGTAATGGAGGCAATGAAAGCATATGCTTTTCTACTTACCTTGTTAGGTGATACAGTTCTTGTTGCTATGGGTAGTGAAGTTACTGCGCATCAGATTTGGAAGAAATTAACTTATGCGAAAACAAGTGCAGTTAATCAAATTCTCGCAAGAAAAAGGCTTGCTACGATGAAAAAACGGCGAGAATGTTCCATGCAGCAGCATATTGATGAATTGATGGGTGTTGTGAACGATTTGCAACTTGCTGAAGTAGAAATTAAAGATATGGATGTCGTAGTGTACTTGTTAATGTTTCTTCCCTCTGAATTTGATGTAATTAAAGCTGCTATTGAAAATCAGCCAAATGAGAATCTGAGTTTGGATTTCGTTACTCAGAGACTTATTAATGTAGAAGCTTTGATGCAAGATAAGAATAGTCTCAAGGGAAACACTACTGGTAAGAATGTTTCTGTTACTTGTGATAATACTGTTTTTAGAGCATCTAAATGTGATATTGTTTGTAACAAATGTAAATTGAAAGGTCATTATGCCAAGTATTGTAAGAATAAAGTTGTCTGTCATCAATGTGGGCGTAGCGTTCATGTTAAAAGAAATTGTAGAACTAAACAGAAAGCGGATTCAAAAATCGAATCAGCTGCAGTCACTTTTGCAGCCGGAAAAATTGAAGGTAATAATTTTCTGTTAGATTCTGGAGCCACGTCTCATATGTGTAGTAAACGTGAGTGGTTTAGTGACTTAAAACCATTTTCTGGAACGGTGGCATGTGCGTCTAAAAATGATAAACTAACCATAACTGGTATAGGAACTGTTTCTGGAACATTGAAAGGGAGAGAAATTAATCTGAAAGATGTATTGCTTGTCCCAAATCTCAATGGAGAACTCATATCTGTCAAAAATATTCAATCTGCTGGTTACAGTGTTATTTTCAAAGACAACAAAGCTATTGTTAAAAAAGGTCAAGATTGTTTTGTAATTGCTGAATTAAATGATAAAGGACAGTATATTAGTGAATTTTTACCTGTTAAGGCTGTAGCACTTCCTGTTAATGAAGATGCAGGTTTGTGGCATCGTCGGTTAGGACATTCGTCAAATAAGGTTCTTCAGGAAATGGGCCTTCCAATATCTGAAGCCTTTTGTGAGGAATGTGTTGCAGCTAAAAAATCAAATGAGCCCATAGGGAAAGGTCCCAGAGAACATGAAAATACGCAATGAGAATGATTCATACAGATATCTGTGGCCCTATAGATCCCCCAACCATTACAGGAGAAAAGTACTTTGTGGCAATAATAGATGACTATTCTAGATTTTGTGAAGTACATCTATTGAGAAACAAGAGTGATATAGTAGAGATCTTAAACTTTTTCTTTAAACAAAATCCTGGAATACACAAAGTTAGATGTGATAATGCTAAAGAATATGTTTCTGATGAACTTGCACGTTGCTGTAGGAAAGCTAGTATTCTGATAGATACAGCACCACCTTATACTCCCTCTCTGAATGGAATTGCCGAAATAGCTAATAGATACTTGCTGGAAAAAGCTCGTGCTCTGATATATGATGCAAAACGTCCCAAAACCTTTTGGGGTTATGCTGTTCAAACAGCTGCCTATTTGAAGAATCGAATACCTTGTCAGAGTACACAGAATTGTATCCCATTTGAATTGAAGTATGGGAAGTTACCTGATCTTGATGTTATCAAAGTATTTGGATGCGATGCTTACATGAGGATTCCCGATAACCAGAGGAAAAAGCTTGATCCAAAATCTAAAAGAATGATCTTTGTTGGATATTCCAGTATGGGTTATCGCCTTTTTGATCCAACTACTAAACGAATTGTAATTTCTCGTAATGTGAAATTCAATGACGAAAAGAATGTATACATTAGTGATACAGTTCGTGATGAAACTATTGTAGATGATGATGATGAGAAAGATGAATCAGAAATGCATGAAATTGATACTTCGGCAGGAACAGAAGTAGAAAATATAAGACCAAAGAGGAATGTAAAATTACCTGCTAAGCTGGATGATTACTATGTTTACGAAGCCTTTACAGCAAGCTTAAGTTCAGTCTCCTATGAAGATTTAGAAAAATTGAGCACGGAAGAGCAAAAATCTTGGAGAAAAGCAATGGATGATGAAATTGACTCGATGAACAAAAATAGAGTTTGGGAAATGGTAGACTTGCCAAAAAATGAAAAGGCAATATCCTGCAAGTGGATTCTAAGAAGAAAAAGAGATGGTGCTTATAGAGCACGATTGGTGGCTAGAGGTTTTCTTCAAAGAGAAGGTGTTGACTACAGTGAAACCTATGCACCTGTCATAAACATGCCATCACTTCGATTAGTACTTGCTGTTATTCTTCAGAAAGAGTTAAAAATATTGCATTAGATGTGAAAACAGCCTTTTTAAATGGAGATTTGGATGAAACTATTTTCATGGAGCGACCAATAGGATATAACGACAATAGTGGTAAGGTTTGTAAACTTCTTAAAAGTTTATATGGGCTAAAACAAGCTCCTAGGCAATGGTTTCGAAGATTTAGCGAGTTTCTATTTCAACTAAATTTTCAGCAACTCGGTAATGAAAATTGTATTTATGTGAAACATACTAACAATAGTGACATAATATTGGTATTATATGTTGATGATCTATTAATTGCAGGCAATGATCAATCAGAAGTGAATGTTGTAATTGATCTACTCAAAAGTGAGTTTGAAATATCTAAAGCAGAAGTTGCCATTGGAATATGCTTAGATTATTTACCTGATCGTCTTTGTTTAAGTCAAGAAGCATAGTGAAAAGACTTCTAGCAAAGTTCAGAATGTCTGACTGCAAACCTTGTGATATACCACTTGCTACAAAATCAACAACTTCAGATTTTGATAAAGGTGAGAAATGTCATGGTCCTTATCGCGAACTTGTTGATGCTTTGCTGTATTTATCCATGACAACTCGTCCTGACATACTATATTCTGTGAACTGTCTGAGTCAACTACAAGAACTGCCAACTGTTGCTGCATGGACTGGCCTAAAGAGAATACTGCGTTATTTGAAAGGAACTGCTGAATTCAAACTAGTGTTTCAAAAATATAATATTGATGATCCTAATATTTCTTGTTTTGTAGATGCAGATTGGGGATCTGATGCAAGAGATAGAAAATCTGTTTCAGGTTACATAATAATGTTTAATAACTGTCCTGTAGCTTGGAGTGTCAAGAAGCAAACTTCTATTGCATTGACTTCAACTGTGGCAGAGATTTTAGCCTTGGCAAAGGCGATACAGGATCTGATTCCTTTGCATGATGTAACTAAAGAAATTTTGATGTGTGCAAAGATAAATGTAAATATTTTTGAGGATAACCAGTCAGTTATTAAAGCAGTACTAAACGAAAATAATTGTGGTAGGCTAAAGCATTTAGACATAAAGTTAAAGTATATTCGAGAAATTTTGAATTTGTATAACATTCATCTTGAATATGTATCTAGTGAAAATCAGTTGGGTGATATTTTTACCAAAAGTTTGCCTAAGCCTAAGCTATGTAACTTAAGGCATAGGTGTTGCATTATGTGCGATTAAGGGAAGGTGTTGAAAATGTAATCGCACATTAACTGTTGTTTTAACCTCATAGTACTTTATATCCTTGTAAGTGGCAACGGCATGGTAGTTGTTGGTTTTATGTTTGAGTTTCTCGAAGTTTCTATTCTGTGTTGTATTACCGTGTGCGTGTTCTATGTGTAGTCTTTAGTAATAAAGGCTTGTGATGTTTTTCATCGGACTCCAGGGGCGTAGCTACCGTGGAGCAGTTGGAGCAAATTGCTCCAGGCGCACGAATCCTAAGGGCGCAAAATGAGAAAAAGTGAAATAAAGATTTCTTAAAATATTTGCATATTTTTTTCATTATTAAAATCCGACATTATAGATGAATCTTGTTACAATCAGCGTATTCCTATGATATTTTACCTTGCGTTTAACCTCAACTATTTCGATTTAAAACATGTTTTCATACACAGTTGAAAGAAACAGGGGTGCCATTTGAGGGGGGCTGGGGGGGGCATGCCCCCCCCAAGGAATTTGATATTTTAGAAAATTTATCTGTCATCGCAGGTCAGACTCAAAAGAATTTAAAAAAATTACTCAAAACCTAAAATAGCTTGTCAAATTTTATTACAATAAAAACACGTATAAGTAAACACTTTAGATACATAAACTAATAATTATAAAAAAAAATTTCTAATTTGCCAATTTATCTATTTTTTCCAAGTCTTAATTTGCAAATTTCGCAATTTTTTTCTGCGGTCAATTGACGAATTGATTTTGCGTCGCTCTGCAAAAAAAATAAGCAAATAAATAAATAAAATAGCATGGTCTTCCCTTGAAAATTAAACGAGAGAAAAATCATACGTTAAGCATAGATTATGAAACACTTTCCAACACATCAAGAATGCTTTAGCAAAACTTAGTCTTTCAATAAGGTAAATAATATATCTAATTAAACATTTTAGAAAACATAAGGACTTTTTCCTAGAAATCCGCACAAACTTTGCAATTATGTAAAATAGCAAAGGAAAACGAATCAGGTGAAACTTGCGCGTGAAGTGTTGTGCTATGGTATATAAGAGCATGGCCATTAGCCAAGAGATCATTAAATAATCTGTGTTTTCCGAGAATAGAGCCACAAGAGGAGTGTCTATGTATTATTGTGTACAAGTTTTACGAAAGCAATATTCATCAAGGAGCAAGTCCATCGTGAACTATTTATTTTCCGAAACTATCACCAAACGATCTACATACGATGTTCTGGAATGTTACTAGGAGGGACTCTCGGCCAAAAAAGAACTGGGATCGGGTAGGAAGGCAAAAAAAAAAAATCTTCGAGTTAGAGCAGTTGAAAGGACTGTTTGACGAAAACGACCGAGTATTAATCCATCCCATGCCTTCGAAATACAGTGTTTCACCTAACCACCAACAAAAGACAATCACTAAGAACCTGAGCATCAAATATTACAAGAAATGGTCATAACAGAACGAACAGAAAAACGAATGGTTGTCGTGAAAACGAAGTGTGGTCACTTGTTCAGAAAATTCTCTGATAGAATATTCATCTTCGATGACGGTGGCGGCTCATATTTTAAGCTCAAGCACTCCACGTTTAACTATAACGGTGGCTATTATACATCTGACGTCTCCACGACCCAAGATATCATTAAATTTTCTACTAAAGCGAAATTCCAAGACAAGATCCTCGTATGGATTGCAATGGGTCCGAAAAGTTTGAGTCGTCCGTTCATCCGAAAGTCTGGGTTCGCTGTCAATGGGCAACGACATTTGAACAAGGGCATTCGCCGTCTTCTTATCCCCTACATCTGTAGCAACTACAATGACGGTGATTACAGTACCTGGCCAGACTTGGATAGCAGTTATCGCTGCAAAATCGTTCTCGGCCATTTCCGCCAGCAAAACATCACTTTCATAAAGAAGTCTGACAACCTGGTTAGCGTTCCCCAAATTTGACCAATTGAGCGGTTCTGAAAGTATCTGAAGTCAAAAGTGTATTCCAAAGGCTAGAAAGCAGGTAACATCCAGAAATTGATCAATCGAATCAAGTATTGTTTCAAAATTATGAACTTAAATTTTGAACAATGTCTAGCAAGTACCACCAAAAGTAAAATCGATAATGTCAAACGAAACAGTTTAATTGAAATCCGATAACAGTTTTACAGAGGAATGTGGTTATTTAAGTCACCTTACAGTACCCATTTGAGTTCTTTATCTCGTTTTTTAATAACTTTCAAGTCAAGAAAAGTTTGTGCAGATTTCTAAGAAACAGTCCTTATACCACATTTAAAAACCATATTTCAATAATCACCGCCCATAACGATAAAAGTAATCCAGTTCTTTTGTGAAGCTCTGTATATGATCTATAAATTTGTACATATGCTAACAGTGTGCTTAAATTATGTTTAGTAAGAAAATGCATAACACAGTAAAAAATTCCCCTTCAGCAGTTTCTACCAATAGGGGGAAACATACTTAAATTCTTTTGTACAGCCCTGTATATGGCATACAGATTTTAATACACGCCGCATATTAATGCTGAAATTTAATTCAAGCAATGCTTAAGCTACTTAAATTACGCTTCCATGAGTTAATATCCATAGGCGATTATATATCCAGTTCTTTATATAGTCCTGTATATGATTTTATTTATATGCAGCAAACTTACCTTAGTATATTATACTAAATGTAGTTGAGCTTGAAAGACAACTTGAAGCTGCATAACTCAAATTAAAAATAACATTTTTAAGCAATTCCTGCTCTTTCTCAATAATGCTTACGAATTTTTCTGTGTGTCTTACGAATTTAAAAATTGCTCTGTGTATGTTCTATAGAATTTATGCACACCATGTAGTATTCAAAAATTTAGTTAAACTAAACAACCATACCATAAGTGAAAACGGACTTGCAGCAATCATTCCTAATAGCCAAACTTCGCATACAGATTTGTTCCCGAAACCTTTTATGTGTCCCTGTAAATGAATGATAAATGCAATCCCCATCCTATTTTACTGCAAGCATTTTGTTGTTAGATTCAGTAATGTATATCAGTTTCATCATGTTTGAAATAGTGCAACATAATTGAAATACGCTGCGAACAGTTTTTACCCGTAGACCATCATATAATGGAACTTTGCATAACCTTGTAAATGAGTGATGAATGCTTCGCACCCCATATTCTACAGAAAGTATGTATTAGCACTAGAGATGAGACGGACTCAACCCGGACCTGACACGGGTTTGATTTTTATACCAGCCTTCGAGCTCGGGCCCATTCTTTCTCAAATTGGCAATTTTATTTATTCTCGTACTCGTATAGAAACAAAAAATAACTTTTTTACCCCTTAAAAATTAATTATCCCATTGCAAGTCTTTTTAATGCTATTTTGATCAGGAGGAAAGAGAAATATTTTTTTTTTTATTTTTAGTATTTGTCGAACATTATTTTGAAAGAAAACTTGTGATATTTGATGATTTATGTCTGTAGTTTAACGCGAGTAACGACCTGTTGCTGTTGGCGGCAATCAGAATATGGCGCCATTAGGATACTGTTTAATTGGAATGTTTATTACTTTTTTCAGAGATCTAACGCGAAATAAATATTTTCTTTTACGTCAATCAGCATAAGCCTAAGATTTGCAAATTTTTAGTCTCCTATTGTCTGCGATTGTAATCGCTCTTTATATGAAAATAATGTTGGTGATTTTATTCATGCTTCTTCTTGAAGTCTGCTCATTCTGTGGCTCTGTTCTTCATATTCATACAATCACTTTCATACGTAAGTAGATAAAATTGGCATGTGTTGTTATTCCCGATTGAAAGCAATCAAGCAGCGTTTCCTCTTTTTCTATAAAAGCATCGGATCTTTTGGGTAACGGTGTCAAATTTATAATTTAAACTGATTTTCAAAGCCATGATAAATGCGAAAGATGTGCACCTTTTATAGGAAACAGAAAACGCTGTTCGATTCTTCGTCATATAAATCATAATTTCTGCAAATTTCATTAATTTATAGATAAAATGCTCTTCGTTATTATGTCCATCAGAGATACCTACTTGTTGCGGGAGAAAAATTTAAAAATCTTTTTAGGGAAGTATATTTCTATTTGACACTAAACCTCTCTTTTGATAAGATTTAATGTAAATTTCATAAAATTAATTATGAGCTAGAGATTAACAGTTGTTAAAAAATGAGATCTATTACATTTAGAACAGCTTTTAAATATGCATTTTTGTTAAACCTTTTTTTTTCCGTGCATACTTTCGGTATCGGAATCGGGCTATGATGGCACAAACTTTTTCGGATTCGGATTTAAAATTGTTGGCCCCGGGCTCTGAAAAATGTCCCCGAACTCATCTCTAATTAGCACATCTCAGAAATTTTTATCAATTTCATTATGTTTGTAACGGAGTAACATTATTAAAATACGTCACAAATATTCTTTCTTCATAGACTATAATATAACGGAATACTTGTGAGTTCTCCTGGACGCGAACTGTAAGTGCTAAACATAACATTACATGTAGTAGTCATCTTTTAGTACACCCCAATAATGTATATAAATGTTATTATGTTTAAATACTGTAATACAACAATATTAAAATATACCGCAAATGATTTTTCCCGATAGACCATAATCTAACGGAATACTTTTGAGTCCTCCTGTAAATGAACTATGAATGATACACACTTCATTTTGAATACCGAACATTCCATTGTAAACATTAATAACATATATCAATTACGCGTTAATCGTAGTACATTTACGTGAGTTAGAGCATGACCAGATGGGCAGACAAACCCAATTCACTTTTCAACTGTGTTGGAAAGTGTTAAAAATATTTCTTGAAGAATCCCATGCTTATGAAAATGTTAAGAATGGCATGCTATTTCAAACCCTTCCCCTCAAACAAAATCTTGCCTCCTCTCCCCACTCTAAGAAACTTATTAAATGGCTCCCTGTCCTGTCCGTAAAGCCTGCAAAGTAAAAAAAAAAAAAAAGAAAGAAAAAGATCTCCGTTTTAGACAAGTACCCTTCTTAGCAAGTATAATCATCTAGTGCTTTCTTCATAGAAACTTAATTTTTTTTTCCGTTTGCGAAACAATTCTTTTTTTGACAGGTTTCGTATTCGCAAGTTTTACAATAAATGTAATATGCCTATACTCTTCAGGGGTATGCTATAGAAAGGATGTTTTAAATGCCTTTAAGAATACTTGTAAAAAGGGAAACTGTCTATAATAGAATACTATCTTAAACGGAAAAAAAAATGTTAGTCACTATCTTGAAATTATACCTGCTAAGATAAAAAAAACCCTGCTTAAAACGGAATTTTTCATAGGTTTTCGTTTTGATGGGAGAGAGTACAGGCTCCCCCCCTCCCGCCGCCGCCGAACCCCACTCCACCCTTGGCTATGCCACTGTCCTCAAAGACAGCTTTGCCCCCCCCCCCCAAGGAAATTCTGAAATGGCGCCCCTGGAAAGAAATGACGGCACAGATGTCATATTGGCGCGATTTTTTTCCGACGTCAATTTGGGGAAAACATCAACAGCATAAACAACAACATCCGGGTTACCATATAAAGCAAAATAACGACACTTTGGCGACAGTTAATTACCCGTTGCGTATACGACATTGGCGTCAGAAAAAAATCGCGCCAATATGGGGCGTATATGACATCTGTGCCGAAATGAGTTCTATTCAGGAAGTTTTAATTTTTATTCATACCATATTGCAGCCTCAAGTAACTTCTCCAACACCGTTTCAGCATGCCTGATTTTTTCTGTAACTTTTCTGTAGACGACTGTTGAAGATTTTCAGATCTTAAAGTAATCAAAACTTATTTAACAGGGCTCTCATAGGTCACTTTACTGGCTACCAGTATTTCCAAAAAATAATCTTTCTGGTACATTTCTATTAAAAACATTTTAGAAATTTATCATGATGATTACTGTACAGAAATGATAATAGCCAAAGAATTCACAGCTGAGAAACCTATATGTACTATATAACAGTAGTAATTTACGATAATTGTTTTACGATTTGGAAAACAAAAATAGCCTGACAAGTTGAAGAAAATTATTGACCATTTTACAGACGAAAACCAAGAAAACGAAAATTTTGAAGGGGTTTGTTTTGTGGAAACTAAACATGCATGAATACAGATTAGAAAACAATAATAAGAGCTGGATTTAGACATATTCCAGTCAGCCCACGGAGACAAAATTTAGACGGGAGGGGGGTGAGGGGAAGCAGCAACTTAAATTTTGTGAGTATTGTTTTTGAGATTTTGAAAATATTGCAAATGTCAAATGCAGAATGGATAAGCTTCAAAAAGAGAGAAAAGTTAAGTAATAAATTCAGTGTTCCTTAGGGCCTGATTATAGCCTATGCAAAATTACACCACTTTTTTGTAACAGTATTTTTCCGCATTAAACCTTATTTAATCGCAGAATTTGAGGATTAAATAAGGCAGACTGGCCCGACGGGCAACCGACCTGCGGGTCGGTGCGCCCTAAACCAAGTAAATCTGCTCCCTCCCCCAGGTGAAGCTAATAGTTTTAAAATTTGCTATAAGCATTAGATATGAAAAGTCAATCATTTAATTTTTTTTTTAAATCACTTTTTTGAAGCATTTTTTATTAATGATTTTTATTTCTATTTGCAAGGCAGAAGAATTGATCTTTTTCCTTGAAAGTTTCTTTGCTTCAGAGGACCATTTAAATCTTTTAAAACCTAACGTATATATTTTGTAATTTTCTCTGTGTCCAATAGCGACATGGTCTGCCCCAAGAATTTTCAGCCTGTCTGGTACCAAAGAGCGTGGCCTCTCTTTAAATAAATAAATAAATTTATATATATATACGTATTTTATTTTATTTAATTATTGTAAAATCATTTATTAAGCATTTGTTTGAAATGTATAGGATTCGTGAATTCGTACAATGGATTGTTTTTTGCCCTATATAAATGTGTATTATATTGATTTTTATGCTTGATGTGCAAAAGTATTTATAAAGAATATTTTCGGCAAAGAAAATGCAATTCAAACATTCTTTTCTCTTAAAAATTACATTTTAATATGAAAACGGGACTGTTTCAATATTTTCTATAAATGTGATAATCAGAACGGCGGTCAACTATTTTGTATATACGTTAGAGCAAAACTTTTTTTTTTACCGATTTTTCACGCAGTCATTGAGCACGTATTTCAGTCAAAATCGTGTTAAAGATATGTGACACGACATATTTTTCCCTTCGTTGACTAGTTTTTCTGCTTTCGTCGGGAAATACCGTTGAAAACGTCAACTTTGATAGTGTTTTCTGTAATATAGATTGTGTTTACAAAAAGTATGAAAAACGTCTTTCGATTACAAAGTTTCTGAATAACAACACCTGCCAGTTTCATGCGTTCTCGAGCAAAAATTAATTAAAACGTATGTCATAAAATTGCCCTTTGGATTTAAGAACAGCCTTAAGAAATAAAATCATACAAATTTCAGGTTCATTTAAGAATATTATCACGGGTTCGGACAGCCAGCACCGGGTGGGTCAGCTAGTCTATTCTAATAAAAGATAGTTTCGCTCTGTGTGTGATGGCTAGCGAAATATATTGCACGTAGAAGTCTGAGGTGAGGATAGGAGCTCAGATTTTTACATTTTTATGATCGCCCACCCCTAGAGCACCTTTCAATTTGTAAGCCCTGAATTGCTCAGAAATTGCCCCTTTTTATCCGATCTTCTTTGTTTTGGGGGCCCTTTTCCCCTTCAGTCATTCTCCGCTTCTACATTCCAGTTAAGACTCTGGGCCCCTTGAAATTTTTGTGCGCCATGCAATTTCCACACCCTAATCTTGTCAACCTCTCAATGCATAACTTTAAAATTGAGATTTGGACTCCCTCCCTGGGCCAGCACCCTCATTTTTATTGGGCACCTAGTACCCTTTTTTAAGAATTACACCCCACTTTTTTTCGCGCTTCTTTCAAATTTTATTCGAATTATTAATACATACCCTATGCTTAATTTCGACTTATTAAGACCTAAAGCGCTAAGTACTAAAACCTTTTGACATGTTTTCATCTTAGGGCATTGCTCACAACTATCAGTTGGCCCCTTTTGGACCTCCTATTATATCTCCCTTAAAAATGGTCTGATTCACTAACTTTTTTTGTAACAACATCTTAGGAAATCCAGCTACTACACGAACAACATAAAATTTTTTTAGACTTCAGCTACCACCAAATTTGAATATTAATCACCTTCTTGGGTCCAGGGATGTAGTGGAGGGGCTACGGGGGTATACGCCGTATACCCTCTGGATTTTTTTAAGGAACACCGTATACCCTCTGTTTCTCAAGAAAGCTATAGTATGTACACTCTAGGGTATACGCTCTGCCTTGAGCGTATACCCTCTGCTTTTTTTACGACTACACCACTGCTTGGGTCCCTTGCCCAATTACATTCCAGTTAAGACACTGGACTCCTGGGGCTTGGTACAAGGCCACTTGAAGTTTTTGTGCCCTAAATTGTTAATAAATTCCCCCCTTTTAATCCGACCTTTCGTTTTTGGGGCTCTTTTTCCATTTAGTTTTTTTTTTTTTCGTTTCTACATTTCAGTTAAGACACTGGCCCCCTAGGGTAACTTTTTGTGCACCATGCATTTTTCACCCAGTAATTGTGTCACATTCTCATTGTATAACTTCAAAATTGTCTCTCCCCGAGCCAACACCTTCATATTTTATTGGGACTCTACGGCTTTTTTTTTTTTTTTAAGTATTTCTTTGAAAAAAATTTCTAATGATTAATACTTATACCCTATACTTAATTTCGACTAATTGAAAATCTAAAGTGCTAAGTACTAGGACCTTCTATCATGTTTTCATCTTAGGCCTTGCTCTCAATTATCAGTGGACTCTTTTTGGTCCGCCTATTATAGCTCCCTTAAAAATGGTCCGATTCACCAGGATTTTTTTCCCTAACAACTACTTAGGTCCTCCAGCTACTACATGGATAACAAAAAAGTTACACTTCAGCTACCACCAATTTTGAATATTAATTGCCTTCTTACGGTCCTTGGTGCAGTTTCTTTAAAATTTATCCGATAGTCTTGTAATTTTCTTTAGCATGGTTCTAGGGTCCTCAGGCTACTTTATAAACCACTAAAAAATTTCTTTATACTCCAGCTACCACCTTTTTTCATATATTAATCTTCTTTTTCGGCATCAACTTAAGTTTACTGTATACAGTCGTGAATTAAAATTCGCGCTACTGTTAAAGGTAAGTGGTTAACTTTAGAGGGAATGGGATTTCATCCGTAAATTAAATATCACGTTAATGTTAAAGGTAATTCGTTAAATTTACAATGGCTGGGGGAGACAAGCACCTTCCACTGCTTCGGGGTGCATTCTTTCCTCGGGTTCTAGAGGCCCGATTTCAACGGGAATTGGTTCATTCAACCTAGAGTACGATTCAGCTACTTTCTGTATTATGAAAGTTTTTCTTAGACTTCAGTAACCAACATTTTCGAACATTAATGGTGCATTCTTTTCTTCGGTTCAATGTGCCCGATTTCAACGGTAATTGGATAAATAAGCTTAAGCTTACTATTCAACCACTTTCTGCATTATGAAAGTTTATCTTAGACTTCTGTTACCACCATTTTTTAACATTAACGGCGCATTCTTTTCTTGGTTGTTATGGGCTCTATTTTAACGGAAATTGGTCCTTTCAACTTAGCTTACGGTTGTTTTAAAGATTATTAGTTCCACCGCCAGGATTTGCATTCTTATCTCGGGTTCTATGGGCTCGATTACTACGGAGTTTACTCAGGGCCGTAGCAAGGTCTTCAGAGGCCCCCCCAAACATATTTTTCGGGGCCCCCCTCTAAGATTTTAGAGAAATATCTGTATTTAATTTTACACCCGAGTTCCATTTTATAACAATACCAGCGCAGTTTCACTGGTCGAATTTTCCAAAACGAACTTCGAACTGAACGAATTTGTAGTTGGGCTGCACTGCTTTCGGCAGCGTACACCCATAGGGGCTATGTCCGCTCCGATCTTGAATCATACGAACCTTGAATCATACGAACCTTGAATCATTGTAATTTTTTTATTTAGATCCAGATTAAATTCAAATTTTCAACATTTCGTTCACGTTGCTACAGGAACAGATTTGATATTCTTACAACGTGAATTTAATCAAAGGACTTGCAAAATTTAACTGAGAATTCTTTCATTTAGGAAAAAAATGTCAAAAAAATCGCCAAAGAACGCCAAAAATTGCATAAAAATTTTTAAAGTTCATAGAGATCAAACTTTACTTATATTGGGCTAAAAGATTGAAACCGGGTTTTTTTTTTTTTTTACGAATATTAAAAAAACTACCAGAAAAGTGAAAAAGCTAAAAATCACATAAAAATTCTCGAAAATTTTAAAAACAGCAGAGGACAAAATTTGGCAAAAAAGTTTGAAACTGAATTCCTTTTACAAATGTTATAAATTGCTAAGTATTGCTCATAAACAAAATAAATAAATAAAAAATATGGAAGTCGTTTTCGTATTTTCAATTTTCTCTTCAGTTTGACAATGCCATCCGCGTGGCCCAGAAAGATTTTTTTTAAGCAGAAAATATTCACTTATAAAAAAATTTTTCCCGCTCGGATTGGTGCCTTTTATTAAATACATATATATGTACGGATTTACTAATTAAAAAAAAATACTTTTGGGATGTTGTTTTCGTACATTCCGGTTTTCTCCAGTTTAAAATTGTCACCCAAGTTGAAATCTAAGAAGAAAAAAAAATACCTTCGGATAGAAGGTACCTTTCTTTGGGCATGGTTGGCGGGTTTCCTAGTAGCTAATAATAAAGACAGACGTTTGTCTGTCCAGAGTTTTTCTTTGTCTGACCAGATGTTTTTCTGTTCCGTACAAAATTTGACAGGAAGGTTACCTATATGCCTAAGTTGCTCGAAGCAGGTTTTTAAATTTTTTGATTCGAATTTTTTTCATTTAATTTTTTACGATATTTTTTGTATTTTTTCGAGTTTCGTGCTCCCCCCCCCCCCCCCATTCATAAAAAGAATCTATTTTCAATCCATCTTTCCATTTTAGCCGAATATAATAAAGTAGTCTTCTTCGATTTTTAAATATTTCGCGAATTTTTTATGTGATTTTTAACTTTTTTTCGCGTATTTTTTTTACATTAGTGAAAGAATCAGGTTTCAATCTTTTAGCCCGATGTACTAAATTTCGTCCTTTTTGCGATTTTTGAATTTTTCACGAACTTTTTTTTTTTTTTTTTTCCTTTTTAAGACCCCTGTGATTAGAAGAGATTTTATCTCACATTTGAAGAAACTTTCGTCTTTAGAAAGGAAAATTTCTAGAAATTTTGATGTTTGATTCGCGACTTCTTCGTGTTATGAAGGAAAAAAGTCATACGTTCAGTTTCTAATCATCAAGTTCAGTTTCTAATAGGGAAAAGTACAATGCAGAAAAGTTGGCGGACCACTCCTGTGATTTGATTTGGCAAAAATGCATCTTCATATTTAGTAAGGATGTTAGGTATTTTTTATGTTAGATTGGTGAGTTTTCTATATTTTCGCGGAAAATGAGAAAATCAAATCAAAGCTTTTTTTGTGTGTGTGTGTTTGAATGAAAGAAAAAGTTACGGAAAAAATCCTCAATTTACTGATTTCTTTGTTTCTTTCTTTTCTTTTCTTTTCTTTTTCTTGGAGAGAGAGTGTAAAAGGAACCCAGTTTCTATCTTTTATCCCAATATAGTAAAAATTTTGCCATCTGTGGCACAGATTTTTGACATCCCTAAAAGGAATCAGGTTTCAGTCTTTTAGCTCAATATAGAAAGTATGTCCATAGAAATTTCTGAATTTTTTACGAACGTTTTATGTGATTTTTAGCGTATTTTTGTCTTTCACGGCGATTTTTTCACATTCCAGTTACAATCTTTTGGCTCGATATAATCAATTTTCTCTCAGTGATTTTTGAATTTTTGCGAAAATTTTTATAAGATTTTTACACTTTTTTTTCGCGTTTTCCGGAGTTTTCTTGACATTTTTTTTTTCTGAAACTGAAGAATTATCCAGTAGATTTTGCTGCTGTCATAATTAAGCTGAAAGAATCGTGACTGTAGAAAGAAAGCACATATCTGTTTTGGTCAAAAGAAGTAATAGTATTAAGGAAGCTTTGAACCTTATTGGGGCCCTCAACGAGATTAAAAAGCATATTTTTAAAACATTTGAATAATAAAAATGGGGTCTAAAAGTTTTCAATCTTGGGCTCCAACTTTTCCTCCCGTTTATAGGGGGCCTTAAAAAAGACAATTCAAAACAATTTAGAGCCTGTAAAATTTCTTTCATCTGAGCACCTTTAAAGAGACTACTGGCTATAGAAAGAAAGCACATATCTGTTTTCAAAAGAAGTAATAGTATTAAGGAAGCTTTGAACCTTATTGGGCCCCCCAACGAGATTAAAAAGCATATTTTTAAAACATTTGAATAAAAAGATGGGGCTTAAAAGTTTTGAATCTTTGGCTGCAACTTTTCCCACCTTTATGGGGGGACCTAAAAAGACAATCCATAAGAATTTAGAGCCAGCAAAATTTCTTTCATCTGGGAACCTTTAAAGAGAATGCTGGTTATAGAAAGAAAGCACATTTGTTTGAAGGAACTGATAGTATTAAGGAAGTTTTGAAACTTATTGGGACTCCCAACGAGTTTTAAAAGCACGTTTTTAAGCATTTGAATAAAGTGAGGCCTAAAAGTTTTTAATCTTGGGCTCCAACTTTTCCTCAAGTTTATAGGGAGGTCCTAAAAAAGACAATTAAAAAAGAAATTAGAGCCTTCAAAATTTCATTATCTGGGAACCTTAAAGGAGAATACGGGCTAGAGAAAGAAAACGCATATCTGTTTTGGTCAAAAGAAGTAATAGTATTAAGAAAGTTTTGAACCTTGTTAAGGCCCCCAATAATATTAAGAAGCATATTTTTTAAACATTTGAATAATAAAAATTAGTCCTAAAAGTTTTGAATCTTGAGTTCCAACTTTTCCTCACTTTGATAGGGGGCCCGAAAAAAGTCAATTAAAAAAGCATTTAGAGCCTGCAAATTTTCTTTCATCTGGGAACCTTTAAAGAGAATGCTGGCTATAGAAAGAAAGTGCATATCTGTTTTGGTCAAAGGAAGTAATAGTATTAAGAAAGCTTTGAACCTTGTTGGAGCCCCCAACGATATTAAAAAGCACATTTTTAAAACATTTGAATAATAAAAATTGGGCCTAAAAGTTTTGAATCTTGAGTTCCAACTTATCCTCACTTTTATAGGGGGCTCCAAAAAAGTTAATTAAAAAAGTATTTAGAGCCTGCAAAATTTCTTTCATCTGGGCACCTTTAAAGAGACTGCTGGCTATAGAAAGAAAGCACATATCTGTTTTGGTCAAAAGAAGTAATAGTATTAAGGAAGCTTTGAACCTTATTGGGGCCCCCCAACGAGATTAAAAAGCATATTTTTAAAACATTTGAATAAAAAGATGGGGCCTAAAAGTTTTGAATTTTTGGCTGCAACTTTTCCCACCTTTATAGGGGGCCCTAAAAAAGACAAAAAAGAATTTAGAGCCTGCAAGATTTCTTTCATCTGGGAACCTTTAAAGAGAATGTTGGTTATAGAAAGAAAGCACATTTGTTTGAAGGAACTGATAGTATTAAGGAAGTTTTGAAACTTATTGGGACTCCCAACGAGTTTAAAAAGCATGTTTTTTAAGCATTTGAATAAAAAAGTGAGGCCTAAAAGTTTTTAATCTTGGGCTCCAACTTTTCCTCCCGTTTATAGGGGGCCCTAAAAAAGACAATTAAAAAAGAAATTAGAGCCTTCAAAATTTCTTTCATCTGGGAACCTTTAAAGAGAATACTGGCTATAGAAAGAAAGCGCATGTCTGTTTTGGTCAAAAGAAGTAATAGTATTAAGAAAGTTTTGAAGCTTGTTGGGGCCCCCAATGATATTAAGAAGCATATTTTTTAAACATTTGAATAACAAAAATGGGGCCTAAAAGTTTTGAATCTTGAGTTCCATCTTTTCCTCACTTTTATTGGGGCCCCCCAAAAAGACAATTTAAAAAGTATTAACAGCGTGCAAAATTTCTTTCATCTGGGCACCTTTAAAAAGAATAATGACTATAGAAAGGAAGCACATTTGGTTGAAGGAAGTAATAGTATAATGAAGTTTTGAAACTTATTGGATTCCTAAGTGAGATTTAAAAGCATATTTTTTAAAATTTTGAATAAAAAAATGGGCTTAAAATTTTTGAATCTTGGGTTCCAACTTTTTCGCTCTTATATAGGGGGCCCTAAAAAAGACAATTAAAAAAGAATCTAGATCCTGCAAAATTTCTTTCATCTGGGCCCCTTTAAAAAAATGGTTCCTGTAGAAAAAAAGCGCATATCTGTTTTGTTTGATGGAAGTAATAGTATTAAAGAAGTTTTGAACCTTTGGTTTCACCTTTTTCGCCCATTGATAGGTGCACCCCCAAAATACTAAAATGCCATTTACTTTTAAAGTAGAACTTACAGCCTTCAAAAACTTTTATAAAGAATGGTGGATATAGAAAAAAAGCACATATCTGTTTTCTATTTCTAAATCTGATCAAGATCTTTGACCAAAAAAAAAAAAAAAAAAAAAAAAAATGAATTTCGATAAAACAAAATAAAATGTTATTAAAAATACATAAAAGAAAAAAAAAACATTCGGCTGAAAGATACAATAGCTCACTACTGGGCCCCTGACTTTGCTCAGCCCCCCCCCCCCAAATGGGGGGTATGGGGGGCGGTCGCTACGGCCCTGAGTTTACTCAATCAACTTGGTCTTCGATTGTGTTGGAAATCTGGACAAAGTCTTGTCCCCCAAAATTTGTCGTTTGGTTTGTTCGGAAGTTATATCGTTCCGAACCAGTTTTTATTTTTCCATTTCGGTCGTAAAGGCACTCTCTTTTAAGTGTAACTGTATGCATATTTTTATTCCAGTTTGATGTACTCAGTAAGTATATTTAGTGTGAAACAACTCCATGGAGTATGAGGTGTAGTGATGGAAGTAATGTAATGGAAGGACCGTGGAGATGGAGTTTAAGCTTACTCCTTGCAATAGCTATAATATGTCAATATGAATCCCAGCAAAAGCTGGAGGTGTATGTATATATCTTTATTATTTAAGTTTTTAAAATTCAAGTTGAATTTAATAAATGAACTGTTATTTTGAAATGAACTGTTTCGTCGACTGTGATTTATGCTATAACGCCACACCAAATGACCTTAAAACCTGCGTATTTATAACTCTGCTTTAATTATAACATGGTTATGGGCCATGTCATGCTATTTAAAGGTCAAATAGATAAAAAATGGTGTGATTTAGATGAAACATATACTGCATAATGGCACAAGTTCCAGAGTTAACTTATTCCTTCCCGAAACTATCGGATTATAACTATCCTTCCTGGAAGCTCGACGTCAAATGTGTATTGATTGACCGAAATTGCTGGGAGTTTATTACAAAGCCAGATATCGCATGTAAATCGGATGCCTCTGATCGTGAGAAAAGCGATTTTGAATGGCGTAAACGAAGAGCTTATACAACAATTTACCAATCCATCGAACGGAAATTCCAGATACTAATTGCTCAAACAGAAAGCGGCAAAGATGCCTGGGATATTTTAAAGTTAAACTTCGAACCAACTTCACGAGCACGCTTAGCGGGATTAGTCGATGAATTTTTCGAGATGAAGTTAAACTCGCAAGAAGAAACTATAGGTTTATTTTGTAAAAAAATTGAAGAAAAGAAAGTTCAGATTAAAGATGCTGGATTTGAGATGCCAGAACTGTTAGTATGTTTTCAACTAATCCGTCGATTACCTGAGGAATATGATAATCTAGTTCAAGTGTTATATAGATTAGAAGATAAAGAATTTAAATTAGAAAATGTATCTAAGCAGTTAATAACTGAATATGGCAGAATTTGTTTAAAACGAAAAGATGAAAGTAAAGAGGTTGTCGCTGTAGGTGATGCTTATGCAACTAAGTTTAAAAACCCTACCGTTAAACCAACCATTCCAGCGGAGAATTTTGGAAGCAGTAAAAAGCCATGGGTTTCACGTAGTGGAAGCGACCTGGACACCACCAGACGATCGTATACTTCACCAGCTAATCGTATGGGGCCGAGTTTAATATGCAGTTACTGCAAGAAACCTGGTCACACAGATACAAGGTGTTTCAAAAAGAATTCTAGAGGGAAAAAGCAAGTTTTCTACAGTGAACCTACAAAGCAATCTGAATTCGCCCTAATATCTTCAAATGGTAGAAAGTTCGTGGAATTTCTTCTGGACTCAGCGGCTACTTCTCATTTTACGAATGACAGGAGTCTATTTGTAACATATAGGAACCTCCCCCCTCAACAAGTGCTGATAGGAGACAAGGACTGTTCGTCGGAAATACTGGGTATTGGTGATATTGACTTTACCATTCTAGGTGTAACAGGTAATGTAGAAATAACTTTAAAAAATGTGTTATATGCTCCTAACATGAGAAGAAATTTAATTGGTGGGTCTAATATAGACATTGCAGGAAACCAAATTAAATGGGGAAATAATAAAATGATTGGGTATGATAAATTTAATAGATATTGTTTTACTGTACCTCGAGTTGATAAATTGTACATTGTTAAAGGTTATGCTTCAAAATGTGAAAATTTTGCTTATTCTACTAGTTTAAATTCAGAGATTGTACACCGTAGATTTTGTCATACAAACTTACCTTTACTTGAAAAAATGAGTAAAAATAATTGTGTTAAAGGTATTGAAAATATTAACTGTAAAAACAAAAATAAGATGTGTGAAACTTATGTAATTTCAAAATCTAACAGAAAATCGTTTAAAATAAATTATTTGTATAAACGCATTTCTAATCAAATCCTCGATAGGGTGTATATGGATTTGTGGGGTCCTAGCCCTGTTAACTCGTTAGGAGGGGGGAAATACTTTTTGTCAGTAATTGACGATTATTCTAGAAGGACTGAGGTTTATATAATTAAGGATAAAACGGAAGTGTTTGAATGCTTTAAAAAGTTTTTAGTTAAAGCTGAGAGACAAACTGGTAAAAAGTTAAAATGTGTACGAACTGATAATGGGCTGGAATTTACCCATAAATTATTTGAGAAATTTGTAACCGATTTAGGTATAAGAATCGAAAGATCCTCCATTTATACTCCAGAGCAGGTGGGTGTTGCTGAAAATTTTAATAAATTAGCAATGAATGCAGTTAGAGCAATGCTACACGATAGCGGGTTAAAACCGTCATTCTGGGGGGAAGCTCTTTTGGCGTTCGTTCATACAAAAAATAGGACTGAACACAGTTTAACTCAAGGTCTTACACCGCAAGAATTATGGACGGGATTCAAACCTTCGGTAAGACATTTAAGAATTTTTGGTTCTTTAGCATTTGTTCATGTTCCTAAAGTTAAGCGAAATAAACTTCAACCGAAAGCGTTACTAGGTATCTTAGTTGGTTATGCCATGAAAACTAAAGGATATAGAATTTACATTCCAAAAGAAAGGCGAATTATAGAGACTATTCATGTGCGTATAGATGAATCCAAAAAGGGTGTAGAAACATTATTTGGGGGATAAAACAAATATAAGGATTTGATATTGAATTTTAATGAATCTCAAATTAAAACAAACGATTTAAGTAATGCAACTTTAGATCTTAATCATGAACTACCAGGAGATAACTTAAACGAAGATGAAGAGAAAAAGGGGGGTAAGGTAACTGTAAGTTCTATAAATATTTCAGAGTGGAAAAGGATTTGAAAGACCGAGAACGAAATGTAAGAGAATTGACGTATATTATTATACCCCAATAACAAATATGAGACTGAGATCTTTAAATGATGTTAAAAAATATTGTAAGGAAAATAAAATCCAGTTTGAGCCAGATAAGTTTGACTTTAAACCTAAAACTACTCATCCTAATACTGAAACTTTAAGTGAACCCTCAACAAGTGATTCGGACGATCCATATTTAACTGAATTATTTCAACATGAATTTTACAATACCGAAATCCCTAAATCATTTGAGGATGCACAAATAAATCCAGAAAGGGGGAAATGGAATGCCGCGATGAGGGAAGAACTTGAGATGATGAGTAAGAGAAAAGTTTGGCGGTTGGTTGATCCACCGAAAAATTCCACAATAGTAGGAAGTAAATGGGTTTATAATATAAAAAACACGGAAAAAAATGGTAAAAAGTACAAAGCACGTCTCGTAGCTCAAGGTTTTAAACAGAAACCAGGTATTGATTTTAATGATATATTTTCACCTGTTGTAAATTTTTCAATTATAAAACTAATGTTTATTTTATTAGTTTCTATGTTAAATTGGTATCATATTCAATTGGATGTAAAATCAGCATATTTATATGGTTCTTTAAAAGAAACTGTGTTTATGAAACAACCTCCGGGATTTGAAATGAAGGGTGCTGAAAATAAAGTTTGTTTGTTAAATAAATCAATTTATGGATTAAGGCAAAGTGGCCGCGAATGGAATTCTGAATTAGATAATATATTACATAATCTTGGATTTTGTAAATTAAAATGGTGTAACTGTGCGTATAAACTGAATAGTAACGCAATTTTAGTTGTCTATGTAGATGATTTAGTTTTGTTTGCTAAAGATGAAAATGTATTGCAATCTGTAACTAATATGTTAAAAAATAGCTTGGAAATTACTGAAATAGGATTAACAAAGTATTTGCTAGGTGTTAACTTTGAACAGATTAAAGATTCATTATTCGTTCATCAAAGAACTTATATTGAAAGATTAGAATTAAAATATAAAGATTTACCTAAAAGTTATGTTAAATTACCTTTTAAAATTGGCTCTGTTTTGCCAGATAAAGTTAACGAAAATGAAATTATCGAAAATGAATTAATGAAAAAATTTCCATACCGATCTTTAATCGGGTGTCTGTCATTTTTGTCAAATAGATCAAGACCCGATATTAGTTTTTCTGTAAATGAAATGTCACAGTTTTGTAATGGGTATACATATAAACACTGGTTAATAGTAGTAGATATTATGAATTATGTTTTTGCTACTAAAAGTTTTAAAATAAATCTGTCTAATGTAAAATCACTAAGTTTGTGTGCATATTCTGATGCTAATTGGGGATGTCAACTTACTAAAAGACATTCAAGTAGTGGTTATATAATTTACTTCAGTAACGTTCCGTTTGCTTGGAAATCATCGAAGCAAAAATGTATTGCACTCAGTTCTATGGAATCTGAGTTTATCTCATTAACTGAAAGTGTAAAGGAACTAACTTGGTATTCAAGAGTTTTAAATGAACTTAATTTATACGATAGGATAAAACCAATTCAATACTGTGATAATGAATCTGCCATTTATTTTTCTAAAAATAGCCAAGAGAATTTTAAAACGAAACACATTGACATAAGATGTCAATTTATTCGTCAGTTAATTAATGAAAATGTTTTTGAGTTAAAACATGTAATTTCTAAAGATAATAAGGCAGACTTTCTGACAAAACCTCTTCTGTATGTAAAGTTTCAAAGAGCTATTTGTAATATTTTTGATTTTGATTATGAAAAGAAAGAGGGGGTATTTACGACCGATGGGGCCGCATGTTGGAAATCTGGACAAAGTCTTGTCCCCCAAAATTTGTCGTTTGGTTTGTTCGGAAGTTATATCGTTCCGAACCAGTTTTTATTTTTCCATTTCGGTCGTAAAGGCACTTTCTTTTAAGTGTAACTGTATGCATATTTTTATTCCAGTTTGATGTACTCAGTAAGTATATTTAGTGTGAAACAACTCCATGGAGTATGAGGTGTAGTGATGGAAGTAATGTAATGGAAGGACCGTGGAGATGGAGTTTAAGCTTACTCCTTGCAATAGCTATAATATGTCAATATGAATCCTGTGAGTAAAATCTGTGTGTCTATTGGGATTTTATAGTAATTCAAAAACCATTACACTTTTCCGACTTTGAATTGCATATAGACGTAACATAGTCCACAATAGTGTCCAACGTTGAATAGCATATAGACGTAAAACAGTCGAAAACAGTGAATGATATCTTTGTGTCTATCCGGATGTTACAGTAATTCACAAACCATTACACTTTTCCGTCTTTGAATAACCCATACCTAAGCCTATATCTATATAGGCATGTATCGATGTATATAGGCATTCAACAAAGCGAACGGGCCCATAGCTAAGCCTATATCGATATATATAGACATTCAATTATAGGCATTCGACGTAAAACAGTCGAAAACAGTGAGTAAAATCTGTGTGTCTATTGGGATTTTATAGTAATTCAAAAACCATTACACTTTTCCGACTTTGAATTGCATATAGACGTAACATAGTCCACAATAGTGTCCAACGTTGAATAGCATATAGACGTAAAACAGTCGAAAACAGTGAATGATATCTTTGTGTCTATCCGGATGTTACAGTAATTCACAAACCATTACACTTTTCCGTCTTTGAATAACCCATACCTAAGCCTATATCTATATAGGCCTGTATCGATGTATATAGGCGTTCAATTGAGTTAAATTAGGCCCAAACAAAGCGAACGGGCCCATAGCTAAGCCTATATCGATGTATATAGACATTCAATTATAGGCATTCGACGTAAAACAGTCGAAAACAGTGAGTAAAATCTGTGTGTCTATTGGGATTTTATAGTAATTCAAAAACCATTACACTTTTCCGACTTTCAATTGCATATAAACGTAACATAGTCCACAACAGTGTCCAACGTTGAATAGCATATAGACGTAAAACAGTCGAAAACAGTGAATGATATCTTTGTGTCTATCCGGATGTTACAGTAATTCACAAACCATTACACTTTTCCGTCTTTGAATAACCCATACCTAAGCCTATATCTATATAGGCCTGTATCGATGTATATAGGCGTTCAATTGAGTTAAATTAGGCCCAAACAAAGCGAACGGGCCCATAGCTAAGCCTATATCGATGTATATAGACATTCAATTATAGGCATTCGACGTAAAACAGTCGAAAACAGTGAGTAAAATATGTGTGTCTATTGGGATTTTATAGTAATTCAAAAACCATTACACTTTTCCGACTTTGAATTGCATATAGACGTAACATAGTCCACAATAGTGTCCAACGTTGAATAGCATATAGACGTAAAACAGTCGAAAACAGTGAATGATATCTTTGTGTCTATCCGGATGTTACAGTAATTCACAAACCATTACACTTTTCCGTCTTTGAATAACCCATACCTAAGCCTATATCTATATAGGCCTGTATCGATGTATATAGGCGTTCAATTGAGTTAAATTAGGCCCAAACAAAGCGAACGGGCCCATAGCCATATATCTATTACTGCAGCAAAAGCTGGAGGTGTATGTATATATCTTTATTATTTAAGTTTTTAAAATTCAAGTTGAATTTAATAAATGAACTGTTATTTTGAAATGAACTGTTTCGTCGACTGTGATTTATGCTACAACGCCACACCAAATGACCTTAAAACCTGCGTATTTATAACTCTGCTTTAATTATAACAGATTGTCCCTGGCGCGTACGGAACACTCCTGGCATACACTGCCTTTGGTAGCGGGGACCCAGGCCACAGGATCGTTCAGAAAGCGGTTTGTCGGGAACACACTAGACGCTGTCGAAGGTAGTGGGCCACCCCTAAAACCAGGTTCATTTGAACTACTTTATGAACATATAAAATCATTAAAAATTGAGTTTTGTTTACGTTATTATAACGGGCCCGGGAAACGCCGCGCGGGTCAGCTAGTTACACACATACACACACACATATGTATATATATAATATATATATATATGTAACTTCAAAACAAAGTTGCGCAGAACTTTTTTGAGTGACAAGAGGGCGCACAAACTTTACTTGCTCCAGGGCGCTCAATATGTAGCTACGCCACTGTCGGACTCTGATTAATTATTATATCACAACAGCCTTAAAGTAAGAGTTTTCAATCATCAATCACTAAAAAAACTGTTTCTGGGAATATTTGGCTGCTTACAATATTAGAATGTGTTGTACCTAATGAAATAATTTTTCTTTTGTCTAACTACTTATGCTAATTATTCAAATCTAAATTACGATTTATATGATAAATATGAAATAATAAATTAGCATGTTTAACTTCTCTTGTCAAAAAAGTGCAGGTATGGTTTGAAAATGCTGCAATATAATTACCATATAAATTCAAGAATTGCTTAAATAGAGAACATTATTAGCTCCATAAATAATTTAAATGCCTTAAATTAAAGTAAGTTTTCATCAATCACTAAGAAAACTGTTTCTGGGAATATTTGCCTGTTTACTATCTTGAAATGTGTTGTAATATATATATATATATATATTTTGACAAATTACTTATGCCAATTATTCCAATTTAAGGCTTAGATGTGTTATTATCCCGGGGTCCGCCATCTTTGATTTTTTTCTTGTTTGACAACTCCTTTTTCGCCAAGTAGTAATGTCGCCAATGGTTATATATTGTTGATAGGTTAATATAATATTGCAAAAACTGGAATATAATAATTATAACTATTAATAAAAAAATAATTTTAATTCAAGCCAAGAAAAAAAATCCAAGATGGCGGACACCGGGATAACACATCTGTTCCCAATTTAAATTATGATTTATAAGATAAATATGAAATAATAAATTAGCAGGTTTAGATTATCTTACACGAAAGGGTGGTTACGGTTTGAAAATACCAGAATATAATTGTTACATAAATTCAAGAATTACTTGAATAAAGAACAATATTAACTTTATAAATAATTTAAATGCCTTTGACAGTTCATTTCTTCCTTATTTGCCACGATAGCAAAGATGTTAGTTTTAAATGACTATCACTATTAACTCTATAAATAATTTAAATGCTTTTGATGGGAAGAGTCCCATAACCTGTGCCGGAAGATTTGGCGATTTTTTTGGCGCGCTTTGTTTGGCGATAAATGTTTCGATCTGGTTTAAGTTTGTTCGTCGGATTTCGGATCGTTGGAACGGCTTTAAGGTTGCTTTTTTTCGGAAATGCCTTTTTAAAACCGGACAACTGGTTGACGTGATATCTTGAAGCTTATTGGTTTACTAGTATCACGGGAACTGTTAGTCAGCAAATTTTGAATTCGGTTAGATAAGAATTTGCTCCGACGCCACAGGCCACACTGACACTCGCATTCGGATTACTCTCTGTGCTGGTCGATGTAAGTAAAGTCTCGTTAATTTTTCCAAGATTGCGGAAAAACATCATTTTTAAATCTTTATATTATTTATAAATTAATGATTTTACACCATTTTTAAAAAGAGAAAATGATGTAAAAACATGGATTTATAAATTACATAAAGATTTAAAAACGAAGTTAAGTTTTTGCACCACTTTGAAAATTTCTTCCGATGCAATTGCTCGAATTTTAGCAGCATTCTAAATAAATCTAAACATGTGCTTTTTCAGATGAATAGTTGGTACCCTGTTTCAGACCCTAAATGGGATCATTTTATAAACATTAAATTCTTACTGTTTTTTTTTTGTGTGTGTGTAAGCATTTTTAAATTATTTGTATACATTTTTTCTATGTTCCATCTTTTCTATTATTTCTTTAAATTATTTTTATACATTTTTTCTATTTTTATACATCTTTTTTATACTTTTTTTCTTTTCGGTAGTTGTGAGGGGGATTTTACCTGCATTAAAAATAATAGTTTTTGAAATTTATAAAAAGTTTCTGGCCAGTTTTTTTCTCTTTTTTATTGTCGAAAATGTTTTAAGAACGGGGGGTTCAGGGGGGCAGAGCCCCCCTGACAATAACAAGTATTAATCTAAAAAAGGACATTTATTTAGAATGCGTATATTTGTGTAATTGTATCGGAAAAAAATTTCCAAGATGGAGCAAAAACTTCGTTTTTAAATCTTTGTGTAATTTATAAATCCATGTTTTTACATCATTTTCTATCTTTAAAAATGGTGCAAAATCATTGATTTATAATTAATATAAAGATTTAAAAATGATGTTTTTCTGCAATCTTGGAAAAATTTTCATGTCGCCAAAACGGCATTTTGGCGAGATTTTTTTTCGCCAAAAATCTTCCGGCACAGGATATGGAACTCATCCCCTTTTGATAATTTATTTCAATTTTATCTGCCACAATATTTAATATAATAGTTTTAAGTAACTATAAGGGTAATGGCTTTAATCTTCGGTTAATAGATGGCAGCACAATGCAACAGTTTAAAAGTGGAAAATATCCCTCTTTAGGGATAAATCCCAAGGTTCAAGATATGCAGATTTAAATCGAAGTCCTACTATTAGGAATCCTGCTCCCGCTAGCTGCTAGTCAATAAACGCGCGGTAGAGGCGCCATCTGTCGTGAACAAGGTTAAATACAAATATAGTTCCCAAAAATTACGAATTTCAAAATCACAATCTAATTAGCATAGAAAATATCTAGTAATGCAATATACTGCCCTCAAAGTCATACTTTATTATGAAAATAAAGCAGTTGCTGACATTATATTGCGCAAGCCGGTAGCTTTTCTTCTTATTTTGAGAGACACGTAGAAAGAGCGATAGAAGGCTGTGTAGCAAGGCGCGATTATAACAAGGGACTACTGAAATTTAGGAACAAATTTTGGTTCGGCTAAATATTGAGGTTTCGCATTCCAAACAGACTGTTCTTGCTGATCAAAACGGCTATTCTTTGAATCCGACATCCAATAACTGCCAAGTACAGTATACTACAACCGGTGCATGTCTCATGTCGCGAATATTACGTAAGAAAGATGGTATTTAAAGAGCAAATCGGTTAAAAGAAAAACCAAGTTAATTGCCGTATCTAGCGCGTGCGATATAAGTGCATCTTATTTTTCTTCATCTTATCGTTTATAAATGCCTCTTGTTTGTTTTTCTTCATCGTATCAGTTATTGTAACAATTTTATCGTTATATTGACTAGTGAAACATGAGCGGTATATTTGATCTAATTATGGAAGAAAATGAACAATTACGAACACAATTAAATTTGTCTGAAAAAAATTTCAAAAGGTGTGAAAGCACTCTTCAATATCTTCAAAAAGCCAATGACAAATTGGAAAAAGAAAAGGAACAATTGAAATTGGAATTAAGTAAATGTAAAAGTGAAAAAGTCACTAATGTCAATAAAATTGGGAAGGCAGTGAATAAAAAAAATGGAAGTATCAAAAATTTTGATGGCACAAATTCACAAAAAAATGTGTTTGAAGCAGAAGAGAGAAAGCGGCTAGAAATTATTTTGGATGAATTAAAAAAACAAAAAGCCACTCTTGAAAACAAAGTAGAACGTTTAGAGGAAGAACTAAAAACTGCGACAGAAAGCAAATTTAAATATGAATTTGAGCTAAAAGCAATGACTCAAAAATTTCAGCTCTCAAAAAGTTATGAAAATGATTTAAGAGCCATAAGAAAAAGGTTGGCCTTAAATAAACAAGAAATGGAAGAGTTAAAGAAAGACTTCCGTAATTTAGAGAGCAAAACGATAGAAATTAATCATTTCAGGAAAATTTTATATGAAAATATACAAGATTTGTGTCAATTTTTAATGACAAATGAACAGACATATGATAAACGTTGCAGACTGATATGCAACGCTGCAGCATCCCACACATTTCAAGCATTGATGAAATTAGATGATGCCTACAGAAGAAGTCCTGTAGAAGAAATGATTTTACAAATTGATGTGTATCGGAATGAATTATCACGCATTCGTACGTTGTTAACTCATAAAGAACAATTTGAAGAACAATTGGAGCAATACATAAAACTGTGATATTCAGTTTTTTATGAATGAAGTTAGATAGTAGCTGTATTTCTGGTGTTTATAAAGTTTGAAAGTTTGTTCTATCAAGATGAGATTCTGTTATGTTGCTAAATAGCTTTTATTGCTTCTCTTGTTTGACATTTTTATGAAAGTCTAATACATGTTATTTATCATATTCTCTTACATTTTTATATTTGGCATATAACACACATCAAGACATCATGATCAACTTTTTTCCATCATGTACATCTTATAAGCTGTAATATTGTTTTTATGTTCATCATATATATTATATATTGAACATTAATGAAAGATACTGTTATTTTGTTAAATAGCTTCTACTGCTTCTCTTGTTCAAGACATTTTTATGGGAGTCTAAAATGAGATATGTAGAAATTAATAAAAAAAATACTGAAATGTACAATTAGTAAGAAGAAAATGAAAAAAAAAAAAGTAATGATAAAGCGAGAACATATGATATGACCAAGCCCATCTGTGTAGCTGAATTCCTTCAAAGCATTTGGAATCATCTCATCTTTTCTTAATCTTACATTTTTATATTTGGCATTTAATGCACATCAGGACCAATTTATTTTCATTCAAAGTACATCTTATAAGCTGGAATGTGTTTTTTTTTTTTTTTTTATGTTCATCATATATATATATCGAACATTAATGAAAGATACTGTTATGTTGCTAAATAGCTTTTATTGCTTCTCTTGTTTAAGACATTTTTATGAAAGTCTAATACATGTTATTAATTAAAAATGCAATCCCAAGGTGAGTTCCAGTTTTGAAAACCCTTAAGTTATAATAAATTAAGTTATAATAAGAAAATGAAAAACAGAAAGAGAAGAGTAATAAAAGTCATTCACTATTCAGTTCTAAAAAAACAAAATTATTTGCATCTAACAAGGAGAGGGCCAACCTTGGTAATCACAGATTTTGATAATTTTTGTATATGTTGTTGGGTAATGGCCCTTAGTCTCAGGTTCAATGGATTTTATACAATGCTCCTTAGTTATCGAGGAACAAGGGGTCTGTTTTTATAACACATCTTAAATACTTACTTTGTAACACAGCCATTGCGTTGGTCGTAGTTCAGTCGGTACAATATTCACGTGCTGATCCGAGGGCCCGGGTTCGATACCGAAATGCACTAAGTTTGTTTTTCTTATTTTTTGTTTTATAAATATGTTTGTAATTATAATTTAATAATCTCATAGTCAATTAAAAATTGTGTAATAATTATAATTTTAACCTATTTTTTATTTGTAACTAAATTGTTGTAAAAAACATAAAACTTACTTTTTTAAAATTACTTTTAAAATGTATTTTGTATATTCTTTAAACCATTTATTTTTTTAATTACTTTTAAAACATATTTCATATATTCTTTATCCATGTAATGATATCGAGCAAATGTGACAATTCATGGTTTTAAAGAAACATCATTTATGTACTGCCTTATAAGGGAAGTGGAAACGACCATAATACTATTCTGTTTTCAAAGTAAGGAACATAATTATATTTAAAAATAGCATAAGAAGTAAATCACAACCTACTTTTTGCTTAAAGATTTTTTAATTTGCAATACGTATGCTTGTGCTTGAATTGTTTTGCTTGCCCATTTATCTTCTTTCTTTATTTATTTTTACCATAACTAGAGGGCGTTACAAGATATTTTCTAACGAATTTGGAATTTTTATAAGTCAATAATATGTCAAAAAAAATTTTTTTAATCTCTTTAAATGATGAGAAATGTTTAATATTAATTCTAAAATCAAAAATGCTAAATTATATTTTAAATATTTAACATTATAATTAATGTACGATACATACATTTCTTTTAAAATTGAGATTATAAAATTATAATTACAAGTACATTTAGAAAAGATAAATGAGAAAACAAATATAGCATGTTCCGTTCATCCAGTATTATCATATTCATTTCCCTTATTAAGGCAATAGATAAATGTGTTTTCTTTAAAATCACAAATTGACACAATTATTTAATATCAATACATTGATAAATAATATACAAAATACATTTTAAATGTTATTTAAAAAAATGAACTGTTTTATGTTTTATACAATAATTTAGTTACAAAAAATTAAATAAATAATTAGGTTAAAATTGTACTAATTGATTAACAAATTTTAATTGAGAATAAAATTCTTAAATTATAATTACAAGTATATTTATAAAACAAAAAATAAGAAAAACAAACATACCCCTTTCCGGTATTGAACCCAAGCCCGCGGATCAACAAACAAATGTTATACCGACTGAGCTACGACCAAACACAGTAAGTGCCTTATAAAGTAAGTAATTAATTTGTGTCATAATATTAGACCCCCCCCCCCCCTGTTTCTCGAGAACTAAGGAGCGTTGTATAAAATCTGTTGAACCTGAGACTAAGGGGCCTCTACCCTACAACATATATAAAAATAATCAAAATCTGTGATTACCAAGATTGGCCCTCTCCTTGTGATTTATTTTCCATATTTTTGTTGTGTTGAGGAGTTGCCTAATAATTGCTTCTGTTCAAACTTTGAAATTCTCGATACAAATTGCTAATTCTCCACACACCCCCCCCCCCCCCCCCCCCCCTTCTCCATTCACTTCATCAGCCATGCTTCTATACTGTGTAAAATTTCTCCTAAATATGAGCCTTAAAGTACAGTGTACCATATATATGGGATATTTCCAACAGATTGATATCAGCTTATTTTCACCATATACAGTCGGACCCAGTTAAGATGCAGATTTTTCTATGTCCCTTAAAACTGCCCATAAAGCTAATGCAAAAACATCACATTTAATACACGATAGATTTTCAGTCATTTGAGGCAGACGCAAATTTATTCTCTCTTATCCAGTGTTGCCAATTTAGTGGATTTTTTTATTCAGGTAAAAACCACTGTTTCTGAATAGTAATATTTGCTTTATTGAATAACAAATCTATTAAGGTGAACATTACTAATAGGAAATAGGGGTAGATATTTGAATTTTTAAAAATCCCCACTAAATTAGAAACACTGAAATTATTCTTTGACTTCATGTAACATTCTTTGTCTCTAGCTTTGTGTATGTTTTCATCGTAGTAGAGAGATAGACAAATTCATGATGCTGAGATACATCATAAAAAATTTTTATGATTAGAGATGATTATACCTGTTGTGTTAGCAAGGTTTCAAATGTACGTTATATCACTAGGATCACCCAGGGTAATTCTTGGTCAAAAATCAACAACATCCACTTACTGTAAAATCTATTAAAGGTATTGTTCTCAATTTTATTTGTAGAATGGGCTATAATAAAATCCCTCTAATGGGCATATAATAAAATGCTTACTTAAATATATATGCACTTATAATTGAAATAATTATAATTTTTAAGTGACCAGGAATTATCCCGGAAACGGGATAATTCATGATCATTTCTGGGGTAATTATCGGTCAGCATCCTTTTTGATGTAAATGAAGTAGTAAAGTTATTTTTTTAAGACTGAGTATTAAAATAAGTAGAATCAGTGCCATCGCTAAGACTTTTTATTGGTGGGGGAGAGAACCTTAAATTGCCAAGTCAAATTTCAGTATTTGCCAACTTGTTTTATAATTTTGCCAACTTACCACAGTTAGAAAATGTAATATAGTTCTTACTAGCTGACCTGCCCGGCCAAAAACTGTGCTGGGACTGTGATTGAAAAATATAACACTGGAACTTCCTAAAAAAAAAAAACACTGAATAATATTTATTTGGCACAGACGTCATATACACACCACGCCAATATAACTATATATCCACAGTTATGCTCCGAAACGTTTAAATCAGTAATTTGGATTTCAGAAGCAACACGTTCGCCCATGCGACGGTTATTAAACCTATTTGGGCGATTACTTATGCTTCGTGTTTGGCGCCTTAAATGCTTCTTAATGACCTCTTAATGCGGCTTCTTGTTCACTTTCAAGCATTCGCTGATATCTTTTGTGGGCATTTCTAATGATATTATGAAGTTCCATGATTGCAGCAAAAGAGAGAAAGTAAATAAACCGGATATACCTCTGCTTAAATCCTGCCCATAGACTTCCTAAGATCCTGCCAAATGACTTTCACAATAACCAATGAGATGCGTTTCTCAGGCATTGCCATTAAACAATAACAAATAATCGCAATTTCTGTGCCACGTATGTTAGAGTAATATATATATATATAGATTTGTTAAAAGTTTAATAATATTCCCAATTAGTTTTGTAAATTTTCCCAAGTCTATCAGAAATAGAAAATATATTATAGTATTTATTAAAGTTTTAAACAAATTTATCAATTAAGTTTGTAAATTTGCCAAGTGTAATAACATTCACAAATGTTTGGGAGGGGGAGGCTCCCCCCTGTCCCCCCCCCCCCCCCCCCTTAGCAAGGTCCCTGAGTAGGATCAATTGTGTAAAAGTTTTGTTCATCTCATAATTGTGGAATAATAATGCATAGACTTTGTTTTGGGTATAAATTCAAATTTATTTGGTGTGCAAAAGACTCTTGTACATTTTACAAAACATTAATTAGCCAAAAAATTTTTGTAACATTCATCCACTGTGACTGGATTACCTTGCAAATTTATTGGTCCATAAAATATATAACTGAATGTTTAAAAACTGTGATTTGTCATAGTTGAAATAAAATAATTAAAACTTTAAGAATGACACAGATCTCTGTAAAAATCAAAGTCAATGTTGTTTTGCAGAAATTTGGGTAGCAGTTTTGAATATAATTTTTTTAAATATTAAATTTCAACTAAATGATTAATTAAGGCATACATTTCAAAGCAAAGGGTTCAAAGTATCTTTCAGATTTTTGCAGTTTGATAAATTGTTATTTTTATAATGAAAGTGAAAATGACCAAAAATTACCCCAGAAACACAGTGACCAGGAATGACCTCGAGTGACCCTACTATGTTTTATAAAGCATGTTATAAGCAAAAAATGAAAATCGTAAAAATTAAATATGGAAAAAGTATAATGCTTTTAAGTTTTCTATGTTTTGTTTACTTTTTTCTATGCTATCAATACTTTTTACAGATTAATAAGGATAATTTTTTCTTATTGTGTTAAGAATGAAGGACAGATTATAATAACTGGATTGTGCTTCAAAGATTTAATCTTTTTCTTTGTGTTAAAAAAATTAGTCTAGTAGGAAAATTCTTTTTGTTGTTTTATGTTTGGTAGTTAAAGTTGAATACAGTTTTTTAATCTGAAACTGTATAAAACACAATTTTCAATCATAAAAATATAAAAGAAAACTCTTAAGTTCATTTAGATGATTAGATGTCTAAATAATCTTAGTTCCTGCAACATTATACAAATCAGGTTTAATACGCGGTCCCACTTAATATGCAACTTTTGTCCCCTCCCTTGAGATAAGTCTTAACCGGGTTTGATTGTAGTTTAAAGTGTTTGTGATGCTACAGGAAAAGAAAGCAGCTAACTGAGACAAATGGGAAGGAAACACATAATTTAATGAAAACTAGATTTTGCTAGTAACAATTGTCACCGTAATTAAAGATGAAATTTATTTAAATTTGCATTACTCACCAGCAAAGTTATTATGGGAATACTATTGGTGACTGAATACATGTAGATTTTGTAGCAATAATAGTTAGTAAAATAAGTGAAAAACTTAACTTTCAGATCATATGAGATGTAAATTTCCAACTGAACAAAAAATGTCCAGACCAGGGATCTCTTGGCTGAAGCTGCCAATTCTCTACCAATTGAGCTATACCGGATGGCTTCAGCCAAGAGATCCCTGGTTCGGACATTTTTTGCCTGGTTGGAAATTTACATGTTATATGTTTTATTTACCAATTAGAATAATTGTGTTAAAATTAATCTAGTTTGTGATCATAGTTTGAATATCATTAGCAAATACATGATATTTACACACTTCTGCTGCTTTTATCAAAATGACTGAGAAGAAACAATGGTCATATTAAATAATAAATAAGAGTTGAATGAATGAATAAATAAAGTAAAAAAAAAAACTGAAGCAAGAAATTGTGACAGCTTATGCTGGCTTCTTAGGGCCAACATGCATGATTCTAACTTTTATGCTTTTTTCTTATGATTATTTTTTAATAGAAATCTTCACCTTATTTAATGACAAAATCTCTCTGATTATATAAGACTAAGATTTCTTTCAAAAAATAGTGGTAACAGAAAAGTAAAAGTTGGGGCCATGCATGTAGCATTCCAAAAAGCCAGATAATGCCTCCACTTTCTAAATGGGAAGTCTAGTGTTCAAATCCAGCCTGTTCAAAGCAAAGAGTATAAAATTAACAATATATTTTTAGTTTACATTATCCAGTAGCGTGACTTTTTATCCAAATTTAGTTTTGTTTTTTTATACTAAATGCTGATAAAAATATACTTTTGATGCCACCTTCTGGTCCACCTTATATGGTACACAACCCATTTGCTCCACCTAGTTATGGCCCTGTTTTCAGGATCAGATAAACTATATTGTATTTTAATCAAAAGAGTGACTTTTTGAAAAAAATGTTTATTTTGGCATGTTTAAGAATAAATGTGTAATATGTGTGAATAAATGCTAGTAAGTACGCTTGTCATTAATTAAACTTATCTTCATGCTTTCGAAAAGCTGCATGGTTGTTTTCTGAAGCTTAAAATGCAAATAGAAATATGGAATACAGAATTTTCTTTAGTGTGAATTAGGGGGGGGGGGGGGAGATGAACTTTAAAACATTCATAACAGTAATGTTCGTACAGCTCCATTCACAAACAAATGATGCTAATCGGATACAAAGTATAGTAGTATAGTTGCCAACCTCCCAATTTTTTTTATACCAATATTTTTATGCAGAAATACTTGTTTTATACAATCACACAATTTCTGCAATTAAAAAGGCGAACTTTTTGTAAGAATTTACTGGTATTAAAAAAAATCTGGAAGTTGGCAACAAAGTAGCAGACTCCCACAAATCTGCATAACTTGGGACCAGTAGTTGTGCAGATTTTAGAATTTTGCAGGTCACTGCTTTGTTTACATTTTTTAAAGTTATTTGAATACAATAATGCATTCAAACTTTATGAATACTTACAAAAAAGTAAAGTATTAAAATAATTAGGTAAAATAAGGAAGTAAAAATAATTTTTTTTTAAATATAAAAAATAAAGTAAAATATTAGTAATGCATAACTAAATAGCCATAAAAATGATGAGATAAATTTCTTGAATTATTCAGTGAAACTTGCCTCATAAAAGTAAACTAATAATTTACATAAAAATCCTAAAATAACAGTGTTTTATTTCATGTTTAGGTAAACAAAAGCTTGATTAATAAATAAATGAAATTTGGTAAAAAGATCGCATTCGCCACTGATAGCACTATGCCTCTGATCAGCAATATCTTAAATTTATTCAAAAAGAAATTTATACTTCTTTCATGAGAAAGCATGAGTTCAAACATATTAACATGAATTATTTATTAAAATGTGTATAGAATGACACAAAAAATGAAACTTTAACCTTTCCGCTGCATCTTAATTGAAAGTTTCACTGTTTACATCTGCAACAATGTGCAGATTTTTGGGCTGGAGATTTGAAGGAATTTACTGTATTACCCAATGAAATCTTATGACTTATTTTCAGAATACCCAAAGTACTTTTAGTGTTCAAAGACCCATTTTATACCATAATTTTCGGGCTATAATCCGTGGATTATCTGTTAAAAAAACCTTAAAAATTTTAAGTGTGGATTATCTGTTGAAATTTTTCTAAGCAGAAGTTTGTGTTAGCTATCCAGTTTCTACTGGCAGTCGTAAAATAAAAATATAAACATCTATCACACGATTGTCTACTATCAACCATTCACAGAGTTACTCGTGATTGGTTCACATATGACATGACCGTGCTAGTGGCTTCTGAATTTTATGTTATATTATTTTTAGCATTTTGGCAACATGTTTCTATGAAGAACAAAGCGCTTCTCATCCCTTTCAAAAATTGCAATATCATAATGTCTAAGAGAAAACATGTTATTTAACACTGCAGAATTTAAACTGAATGTTATTATAAAAACAGAAGATGATTTAAAAACAACAATTATTATAGAATTATCTGTATTCACAAGACATTCAAGGTTTTGGATATGAGATTCAATGAAAAAAAAGGTATTTGTATTTTTTAACTCGTAATTATTTTATAATTATTTTTTTTCTGATTATTTTATTACAATATCATTTAAATAGAGCAACTAAACAAGTAGAGAGGTGGTTTTTGTTAGTAGTATTTTGGGATGTTGAAAACAATTTTGTAATCCTCGTATAGTCCAGCGTATAATCTGTAGATTATCTGCTGAAATTTTTTTATAATGGTTAAAAATTGTGGATGCGGATTATACGCCACTGCAGATTATAGCTCGAAAATAACGGTAATAATATTTTGTCATGTTTAGTACAGATTCTTGCCATTATGTTCAAGCTAAAACACATTACTTATGTATATATAAATTTAATGCATTCAATAAGGTTTAAGAATTCAAAAATTGTGATGCTGAATGTTGTTTATATGTGTGTGAATGAATGTTCATATGTGGCATAAAAAAAACAGGATTTGTTTTCTCAAAATGATTGCTATAGGCAATCTTTTCACCAGGGTGTTCAATTGTGGGGGAAGGTGGAAAATGAGCTACATACTTGAATTACAATTCAGTGTTTTCTAATGTTAAACTGACCAAGCCAAAATTATTATGTAAATAATGGGCAATGAAAACTTTACAATTGGATCCAGTTTGTGTTGTTGCTTTATGAAGAAGAATTTGTTAATTTGGAACTTTACCACAGTCAGTCAAAAATTATTTAATGACAGGGAACACAAATACTATAATTATCTCCAGTTTATGCTAGAAATCATTTTTCTGAAAATTAATTACATAACATAGATAAGGTTCCAATTGTATTTCTTTATTCTCACAATCAGACAGTAGATAAAATTGGTACAAACAGTATCTTTTTTGTTGGAAGCAGAAATGAAAAAAAATCTTTTACAGTAGAATCGATTTGCATTGCAAGTGGATACAAACTACTGCCAAAAAAATATTTAAAAAAATGAAACAATACCAAAATAAAACATCTCAAATATATAATAGGATTAAATCTAAAAGACTGGATGAAAGAAGAAATCATGATCTCTTGGCTGAACAGCATCTGAAGAAAAAAATAGTAGGGTTTGGTGGGGTAAAATGGATAGGAATTGATATTTTAACATATAACAAATGTAATATTTCAGAGAGGTTTTATTTTTTAAATATATTTTCAGACATTAGTTAGCAACATTTCTATTCTTTCAAAAAGTTTTTGTTGAATATGGCAACAGGATATACCCTTGTTTTCATCTGTAGAATGTGTTTCAATAATGATAGTGAAAAACACTTAAAAATCTATACTTTTGAAAATTATTTTGTAAATATTTTTTAGTTTCAATTAGTAAACATTCTGAAATAAAATTTATGATGAATTGGAAAGTAATATTTAAAATACTGTTTTTGTAATTAAATTTTTTGTGTGGTGGGGTAAAATGGGTATAAGTTAGGCTTAGATAAGGTGTGTCCCAGTGAAATAAAGCCACTGTGATTGTGTGCTGTAATTGGACACAAAAAAACTAATAAGAACAAAATAAATATATTAAGAAAGTATATATTACAAATACATATTTACAAGGAGTAACTCACTCCCTGCCTTATCTGGGCAGGAAAAAAAAGAATTTGTAAAAAAAAAAAAAAAAAAAAGAGGGGAGAAAGTGTCCCGCCGAAATAAAGCCACTACTGTTAATAGAAAATATATCCACCATGTTTATATATATAATGTGGGATATACGATATGGCATACCATTTACCAATCCTTGGAAGCCAGTAGCATCAATATTCTCCCACGCTTTAGTGATGACGACCTTCAATTTTGCCACATACTGAAACTGTCTGCTATTGGCATATACTAGAGATGGGCATTATTTAACGTATTAGGATAAATAACAATGTTATTCGTTTATAGTGCGTTATTTAGTAACAGATTAATGAAAAGTCCCTGTTAAATTTGGAACGCATTACCTGCAAAGTATATAAAAAAAGAAAAAGCTGAAAGAATAATTTTTTAGAAATAGATATTAAAATTATTATAAAAATAAAATTTCCAAAATTTGTTTTCGATATTATAAAAAAAAAAGCTTAAAAATGTACTTTCAAGTAAAAAAAAAGTCCTATTTTAAATGCTTATGAATGTTTATTATGATGCGCCAAAGCTAATAGAAAGAAATCAACAGCCGCAGACAGTCAAAAATCTTCCTTTCATGCCTTTAGTAGCCTCCAATGGCTAGAATGTATCGTTCACTGGCAAAAAAATGAATAAAGCTTACAGTAGCTATGAAGCAATTTGCAATCAACCAATCAGAGCCCAATTCACTAGCAAACACCTGGTCATTTGCTAGAAAAGAAAGCTCACTGTTAAAATGTTCCGAGAAACCGCATAGAGCTTGACAGTTATTTTATTACATATATTCATTACTGTTGATTCTAATACTGTAACTGCTTTAACTCAATATGAAGACAAAATATTTTGTAACACATCACACTGATATATGTTAAACTGTTGTAATTTGTTGTACAGATAAATAGTATTGAATAACATCATTTTAGTGGATGAGCAGGGGTGTAGCTACCGTGGAGCAATTGGAGCAGACTGCTCCAGGCGCACACATCCTAAGGGCGCAAAATTAGAAAGAGCAGAATAAAGATTAGTAAAATTATTTGCACTTTTTTTCATTATTAATCAGATATATTATAGATGAATCTTGTTGCAATCAGCATATTCCTATGATGTTTAACCTTGTGTTTTACCTCAACTATTTCGATTTGAAACATGTTTTATACACTATTAAAAGAAGTTATTTCTATTCGTAAAGTTTCAACTTTAATTCATACCATATTGAAGCCTCAAGTAACTTCTCCAGTACCGTTTTAGCATGCCTGTTTTTAGGTAGATTTCGTAAGAAATACTACCTATTGCAGTGCCATGGTGTGACTTTTGAAAAATTCCTTCATAACTTTTTATTATATGATCCCATGAACCCAGAACCACCCCATCTCAAAAGATTATATTATATGCATGTACTAAATTTTGTCCGCATGATAAAAGTCGCAATTATGCACGAATCATCCATCTTCAAACTCACCAAAAACATTCATATGGCTAATATCTCGACGGGGATTGTAAATGGGCAAAACCGGGCAAAAAGTGGTGGAAATGTGGAGAATAAAAATAGGGTTTTAGGGGGGAAAATTCATAACTTCATCACTTCTTAAGATATCAAATACATTTAACTTTATTATAAATCTTATTAATATTATATACAACTTTTATGCTGACAAGTTTTTCATAGGACCAACTTTTACCGCAAAAAAATTAAAAACGAAGGGAAAAAGGGGAGGGGAATTGAAGAAGAAAAAAATCATAACTTTGTCAATTCACAAGATATCAAATCCGCTTAAATTTATTATAAATCTTCTTATCTACAACTTTTCTACTAGCAAGTTTTTGATAGGACCAAATCTTACAGCAAATACAAAATAAGAATACATAGCGGTTAAAATAAAATTATCGTATTATCATATTCTGAAAAAAAAAAAAAAAAACAGCTCTTACAGAAAAATGAAATTAAAATCTCCTCAAAAGCAGCCAGCAGTGACCCGGAGCCGAACAAATTTTGATGCTCCAGCTCCAGCTCCGCTCCTAGATAAAATGCTGTGGCTCCGGCTCCAACTCGGCTCCAGCTTCGCGCTTTTGAGTTGCAGATTTTAATTTGCACATTTAATTTTTTGCTCACAAATTCTTTCTTCCGTTACCTTCGTTAAAGATCTGACAAAATGCATTTTTCTTCTCATCAAACTCGAAATGCTCATTCAGAAAATATGACATCTTTTAGCTTTTGCTTTTAAAATAGAAAGTTTGGTGAAATTTAAAACACAAAAATCTTAAATTTCTTCTACACTTTTCAAACAACCAAAATTGTACAACTACACATGTAAACAACACACGGCCATATTTTTCAAATAGTGTTGTCACTTAGCGAAAGTAGAAGAAAAGTAGTGTTACCATGTTTTGAAAAGTTTTCCATTTCTAATATAAAAAAAAACCCTAAAAAATGATATAATTTAAATACTGAATAATGTTGTAATTAAAATATTTTAAGCCTGGAAATTTAAAAGACTGGGAAAAAAATATTGAAAATTAAAGGAGCCCTGGAGCAAGGGAAATTTTAGAGCTCCAGCTCCAGGGAAAACACAGCTCCAGAGCGCTCCGGCTCCAGCTCCAGCTCCGGGTCCCTGGCAGCCAGATAAAATTTTTAAACTGAGTTCATCTCTAATCTTCATTTAGTTTTTGTTGCTGAAATTAGTACTTACTTTGAAATCTACCTGCGCCTGTGTGCCGAGCCGGCACTTTTTCAATTCCTACTAGTTCACACACTCCCTATCGTTAATAAAATACTTATTATTCATCACTCAAGTTCAAATTTTTTTTTAACTTGTAGTGGATGACACTTGATGTTAATACAGTTTTTTCAAATATTAATTCATTAATTAAATTTTAATTAATTTTAGTTTTATACGGGAGAAAAAATGGCCGCCATTGTTTATTGAACAGCATTTAATGCATCTTCATACCTATAAGGGGCTTACCATAGGGGGGACCGTGTTCTGTCGCCAAATACCACCAAGCTTATCGCCAAATTTGGTGGCCAAAATGAGTCGCCAAAAGTGATGCCAACTTGGCGATATCTCTAATATTTCTCCAAATTCCCATAGACTTCCATTGTAAACCAATAGGGTTTACTTGCTTATAGAAAATCAACAGATTGAGATGTTTTAATGCAACAAAAACTAAAATTAGCTTAAGAGATTATATTAAATTTTTCTTTGATGACCTAAGTAGGAATTGACTTTAAAAAATATTTTTTATATAACTTGTTTCTTCTGTAACTTTTCCTTGGACGACAGTTGAAGATCTCCAAACCTTAAAGTAATCAAAAATTATTTACAGGGTTCTTATCGGTCACTTTATTGTGTACCACTATTTCCAAAAAATAATCTTTCTGGTGCCTTTCCTTTGAAAATATTTTAGAAATTTATCATGATTATTACTGTACGAAAATAATGGTAGCCCAAGAAGTCACCTTTGAGAAAACTATATTTACGATATAACATCAATGACTTGGCTATTTAGTTATTTTGAGATTAGAAGAAAAAAATTTTTTTGACAAGTTGAAGAAAATTATGGACCATTTTACAAACAAAAAACCAAAAAAAATTTCCTTTGAAGGTTTTTTTTTGTGTGTGTGTCTTAGCATGTGGAAACTAAACATGCATCAATACAGATGATTATAAAACAATAATAAGAGCCGGATTTAGGCTCATTCCTCATCAACCCACGACGACAAAACTTAGATGGGGGTGAGGGGGAAGCGGCAAATTAAGTTTTGTGCATATTGTTTTTGAAATTTTGAAAATATGGCAAGTCTTAAATGCAGAATTGATAAGCCTTTTTGATTAAAAATAGAGAAAAAAATTAAGTATATAATTCAGTGCCCCTTAGAACCTGATTATCGCCTATGCAAACTTACACCACTTTTACCACCATCGAAATTTATTTTTACGCATTAAACCTTATTTAATCACAAAATTTTAGGATTAAATAAGACAAAATATAGTAATGTGCGTTTGCTTGGGCCGTAATCATGCTCTGTCCCCATTCCCCCGCTCTGTGAGTATGTATGTGACACAAATTTTGTGTGCGCTCTATCTCAAGAACTAATGCACGGAATTCAATAAAACTTTAGATTCAGTTAGTCCCCAATATAAATTGGTGCTGATTACTTTTTGGTGTAAATCGCCCAACAGGTGGCGCTGCTATGCTGCATTTTTCACTATTTCCGGAATAGCTATATCTCAAGAGCTAATAAATAAACAGATTTACATAAAACTTCAGATTCAGTCAGTCCTTTATATACATTGTTGCTGATTACATTTTGGTGTAAATCGTCCAACAGATGGCGCTGCTATACTACATTATTTATGATTATCGCGATAGCTCTATCTAAAGAACTAATGCACAAATTTTCACCAAACTACAGATTCAGATAGTCCCTCATATAAATTAGTGTGATTTAGTTTATATTGTAAATCGCCCAACAGGTGGTGCTGCTATGCTCTTCTAAAAGTGCATTTTTGAGCTCTTGGAAGGTCCATGGAAGGATTTGGTTCGCTGAAATTCACTGCCCTAAGTCATCCCACACATGATCAGTCAGGTTCAAATTAAGTGAGCAATGTGTCCAATCTATTCGAATATCTTCTGTTTGCGAGTATTCTGACACCTACATGTACTCGTTGTGGCCAAGCATTGTCATCCATTAAAAAATCTCTGGGCCAACAGCACCCCTAAACCGTCTAAGTTGGAGTTCCAATACCTCCTCCACATATCTTTGAGCGGTTACAGAGCCTCCTTGAAAGGTATGCAGCTCAGTGCGGCCATTTGTCATGATTCCCCCTTCCAAACCATTAGACCGCTGTCGTGGAAACGGGATTTTCATGGACAAGGGAAGGCAAGTTGTGTGTTTTTTCTTCTCTCAAGATTAAAACACATCTAGAATCAACGTTCAGACTAAATCTGGACTCGTTAGTAAAACATACTCGGGCCCAGTCTTTTTGTATCCGCTGATTATTACGATGCCTTTTGGAAGCTGGAGTGTGTGGCACACAAACTATTGGTTTTATTGCATACAATCCACGCTTGTTAAGCCTTCGTGCAGCAGTAGAACGGCTAAGTCCAGTTTCTGTGGCAGCCTGAAACCAAGTCTCTAGTAGTCGCTTTGCAGTTTCTTTAAGCTGACAATGACAGGAAACAGTCTTCGGATGCAGTTGGTGCTCTTGATCACCCTTGACCAGGCTGTTTATAAATGGAAGAGTACTTAAAAAGCGACTCCTAGCTCTTCACATGAAAATTTGAGGAATATTCAAATTTTGGGCCACTTCCATTTGCGTTTAACTTCCCTCGATTCTACCAGTTATTCATCACATTTGACCTTCACTTAAACATAGCTGCCAACTCTTACGCTTTTTGGCTACCACTAAAATTTAATAGAGATTTTTGCCTTATTTAATCATTAGATTTCGAAGATTAAATAAGACAATATTTACTATAAAATTTTAGTGGTAGGAAGAAAGCATAAAAGTTGGCAGCTATGCTTAAATGATGCCTTTGAGCAGTAACTAATGAATACTGATCACTCACAAACAATACATTCACTTTAAACAGCACTACAGACCAGAATTCCAACATGCGTCCATTGCGCACCAGATTGTCAATCACCGAATTCGCATATTTCCGACTGTAACGTATGTGCGGAAGTGCAATTTTGTGTTCAATTGTATTTAATTAACATAAATAATTGCAGCATTGGGTATTGGTTGCAACATTAACTTAGTGAGCATATTTTTTCCCATTATCCTTTAATTTTGATGAAAAGTGAAAAAACTGGAATGCTAAGTAATATATAAGGGCGTCAATCAGGGCTCTCGCTGCCGATTGTCACTGCACCAAAACGTTTCATTTGGCAAAAAAAAAAAAAAAAAAATGACTGAAATCGTCAAATTACGAGAGATCTTTCTTTTCTTTCGGCTACACTCTCAATGATGTTGTTCCACGATTAAACCTTCCCTATGTAACTCAATATTTGTGTTTTGATATTCTTAGTGTTTCATGATGAATCTATTACTACCATTATTTAAATTTGGCTAGTTTTTCTTTAACGATTTGCCAAATTGCTCAGATTAGTGAAAAGCCAATGAAGACACCGGTGTCTGGCTAATTTTCTAAACCATTAGCTGTAGAAATATAATTCTAATAGTAGAAAAGCTTCAAAGTTGTTCTTCATCCTCTTAAAAGTAATTTGTCAAAATTGTTATTTTTTAAATTATGAGGTTTACACTTATATTCGTGTTACACTTAGGGAAATCTTCTCCGTACTCCAACAGGTAAAAAAAAAAAATGTGCTATATCCAAATTTTACCGAGTTATGATACTTTGAATTTTGTGGAATTGTAGTATTTTTTGGCACTAAAAACAGAAAACCCGTTTCATTCATATGCGGAAAAAAAATTGACAATAGTGTGTTTTTTATTAGCATTCTAGAATGATTCGAAACCCTTGAAAAGAAAACAATAGATATTAAGCACGGCAGATTGCATTGACTCATTGGCGCATTCAAAATTAAAATCCCGCCCAATTTGCAGAAAATATTTGTAGGTACTCCATACTTAAAAAATTATAATTCATTTCATTATCCATTATCTATTTTTAAATATTTGTATTTAATACGTTGTTAAAATACTTTGACTTTTAAATAAAAATAAAATTTTAAATAGAATTAAGGTTAATATTATAAATTTTAAACTTGAAAACAAAATTGCGGCAGAACTCTTTCATGTGACAAGAGGGCGCACAAACTTTCCTTGCTCCAGGGCACTGAATATGTAGCTACGCCACTGTGGATGAGATTTATTGGAATGAAAAGTAAAACGTGTTTTTTAATAAAGGATATCAGAGAATGGTAATAATTCCACATTCGTTGCATTGGCTGGGTTAGCTCGTTAGCCATTTTTGACCTGGTAGTGGTTTATTTGAATTTGAATGTTTAAAAGGGATTAGAGGACGGGAATAATTTTGATTTCGTTGCATTTTTGACACAGTTATTGTGGTAGCCATTTTTGATTGGATAGTGCTAGTGGTTTCTTTGATGTTTAAAAAGGTAATTAATTGCTCATGAAGTTTGACAGGTTTTATTTTTTTTTTTTATTTGACAGTAATTTTTTTTTTAGAAAGGGGGGGGGGATGTGTTTTTATTATTTATTAGTTTCTCAATACTGTGTTTTTAGAAAATAAGAGCAAGAAATTTTAATACAATTGTAACTAATTTGAAAAACATAATAAAAATCTGTTCAGATAAATTGCTTTTAATTAAAAGTGTATAAATAACATTTTCAGGTTCTTGTGGATTATCTTTGGATAGACGTTGATAAATATAGCTGCAATGAAGTCGGGGATCATATTTCTTTTTTTATAAATCATGTTGTTAAAGAAGTGTTTATTTTTATATAGCATGTCTTTTTTTATCGTTTGCCAAAAGCTAATTTCTAAACCATTAGTTTTAGAGGTGTAGTTCCAATTGCAAAAGTGTTTCAAATTTTGTTCTGTATCATATAAAAATCGATTTACATTAAAATAGCTGATTTTTATACTTAAAAAATTTTAAAAAAATTTACAGTATCTGGAGCTTATAAGCTTTTCTATGTTTTAAGATGTAAAAACAGTAAAAATTTATTCTTCTATGGCCAAAACTAACTGAATTAAGATACTTGAATTCAATGAATTTTGTGATTTTTAGTCAGCAAATATTTAAAAACACGTTTTTAAAATTACATTGACACCTGACTAAAAATGTATAAATAATATTTTCATGTTCTTGTGGTTTTCACTATGCATATGCGTTGATACACATGGCAGCAATGAAATCGGGAATAAAATGCCCCCCCCCCCTTTTTTTTTTTTTTTTTTGACAAATCATGTTGTTAAAACTGTGTTTATTTTTATATAGGATGTCTCTTCTTATCATTTACCAAAAGCTAATTTCTAAATCGTTAGTTTTAGTGGTATTGTTGCAATAGCAAAAATGTTTCAGATTTTGTTATGCATCATTTAAAATCCAATTTACGTTAAAATAAGTGCTTTTTAAATAGTTCGGAAATTAAAATTTTTTCACAATGTCTGGGTCCTATAAGCTTCATTCAAAAAAAGTTTCTCCATGTTCTAACCACTAAAACAGTAAAAATTTTATTTTCCTACAGCTAAAACTTATTGAGTTATGATACTTAGAACTTTATGAATTTTCGACGTTTTTGTCACCATAAACAAAATATGTGTTTTTAGTACCAGAAAAGCTGAAAATGCATAAAATCAAAAGTATCATAACTAGGTGAGTTTTGCCCTGTAAAAATCAAGTTTTTAAACAAAAACTGATTTTAATGGTGTGGATTCACCTTAACAAAAAACAGTGTCTATACGTACGTCCCAAAATTGTTTCAAACATCTTGTTTAAAGGCCTTCTAATTAAAACACCCGTTGACATCATACACAGCCATTAGTTATACGTTAAAAAAATAACAGGTTGTTGGAATCTGTTATTTGTGCAAGCATGGAACGATGCAACCTGTTAACCAAAAGTAACTCTATTTCCCATCTCTAGCATATACAGCCCTACTGAGGATACCTCACACATTTTCTTGGGGACTGAGATCAGGGAAAAAGGACAGGCCATTCCATGACATACACCCGATTATCCAAAAACCATTCCCAGGAGGATTTCTGAACATGAATAGAGGTTTTGTCCTGCTGGAAAATCCAAC